>NW_026472231.1:0-35665 GCF_026875155.1 Cherax quadricarinatus
TAGATGTATTGGGTAGGTTTAGAATGTAGTGTTAGGGGTTTTTGAGAATTTTGTGGTTACAGGAAAATGGATGCAGAAGGGAAGAAGAGGGATTGGTTTAATGATGAAGTAAAGGGAGAAAAAGTTAGCTCATGAGAGGTTTTTACAAAGTAGAAGTGATGCAAGGAGGGGAAGAGTATATGGAGAGAAAAAGAGTGGTTGAGAGATTGGTGAAGCAATGTAAAAAGAGAGCAAATGAGAGAAGTGGGTGAGATGTTATCAACAAGTTTTGTTGAAAATAAGAAAAAGTTTTGGAGTGAGATTAATAAGTTGAGGAAGCCTATGAAATAAATGGATTTGACAGTTAAAAATAGGAGAGGAGAGTTATTAATGGGAGATTTAGAGGTATCGGGAAGATGGAGGGAATATTTTGAAGAATTGTTAAATGTTGATGAAGATAGGGAGGCTGTGATTCATGCATAGGGCAAGGAGGAATAACATCTTGTAGAAGTGAGGAAGAGCCAGTTGTGGTGGGGGGTGAGTTCGTGAGACAGTGGGTAGAATGAAAGGGGGTAAGGCAGCTGGATTGATGGGATAAAAGTAGAAATGTTAAAAGCAGGTGGGGATATACTGTAGTTTTGGAGTGGTTGGTGCTATTATTTAATAAATGTATGGGAAGAGGATAAGGTACCTAGGGATTGCAGAGAGCATGCATAGTTCCTTTGTATAAAGGCAAAGGGATAAAAGAGAGTGCAAAAATTATAGGGGAATAAGTCTGTTGAGTATACTGTTAAAGTGTATGTAGAGTTTATTGTGAAAGAATTAAGTGTAGGATGGAGAGTAGGATAGCAGATGAACAAGGAGGCTTTAGGAAAGATAGGGGGTGTGTAGACCCAAGTGTTTGCAGTGAAACATATAGGTGAACAGTATTTAGATAAGTGTAAAAGAGGTTTTTGTGGCATTTATGGATTAGGTAAAGGCGTATGACAGGGTGGATGGGGGCAATGTGGCAGATGTTGCAGGTGTATGGGATAGGAGGTAGGTTACTGAAAGCAGTGAAGAGTTTTTTCGAGGATAGTGAGGCTCAGGTTAGAGTATGTAGGAGAGAGGGAGATTATTTCCCAGTAAAAGTAGGTCTTAGACAAGGATGTGTGATGTCACCATGTTGTTCAATATATTTATAGATGGGATTGTAAGAGAAGTGAATGCGAGGGTCTTGGCAAGAGGTGTGGGGTTAAAACATAAAGAATCAAACATAGAGTGGGAGTTGTCACAGTTGCTTTTTGCTGATGACACTGTGCTTTTGGGAGATTCTTAAGAGAAGTTGAAGAGGTTGGTGGAGTGATTTTGGTAGGGCATGTAAAAGAAGAAAATTAAAAGTGAATATAGGAAAGAGTAAGGTGATGAGGATAAGATAAGATGAAAGATTGGATATCAGATTGGAGGGAGAGAGTATGGAGGAGGTGAATGTATTCAGATATTTAGGAGTGGCTGTGTCAGCAGATGGGTCTATGAAGGATGAGGTGAATCATAGAATTGATGAGGGGTAAAGGGTGAGTGGTGCACTTAGGAGTCTTTGGAGACAAGAACTTAGTCCATGAAAGCAAAGAGGGGAATGTATGAGAGTATAGTTGTACCTACACTCTTGTATGGGTGTGAAGCATGGGGTGATGGATGTTGCAGCAAGGAGGAGGCTGGAGGCAGTGAAGATGTCGTATCTGAGGGAATGTGTGGTGTGAATATAATGCAGAGAATTTGTAGTTTGGAAATTAGAGAAGGTGCGAGATTACCAAACTATTATCCAGTGGGCTGAGGAGGGGTTGTTGAGGTGGTTGGGCAGTAAAAAGAAGGGAATAAAAAGGAAGATTTGAAGTTTTTAAAGTCTTTTACTGGAGGAAGCAGGGTAGGGGTGGGCCTGGAAGGGTTGGAGGGAGGGGGGTAAAGGATTTTTGTGTGCGGGGGGCTTGGACTTCCGCAAATTTTCGTGAGTGTTTTTGATAGGGTGAATGGAGAAAAGGGTTTTTTTAATACTTGACGCTGTGGAGTGTGAAAAAAGTAACATTTATGAGGGTTCAGGGAACCGGCAGGCTGGACCCCTTCCTGGGATGGGAAGTACGTGTCTCACTTGTAGGAGGGGTGTTTAAAGTTGCAGTTTTATAACTGTATGTAAAGCACCCCCCTTGGGAAGATAGTGATGGAGTGAATGATGAAAGTTTTTTTTTTTCGGGCCACCCTGCCTTGGTGGGAAACCCGATGTGTTTAAAAAAAAAATTGTACAGTATAGCACTGCTGACTGTTGAAGCTAATAATTTTTTTTGTGTCTAGGGGAGAAGGGCATTGCTACCATACCAGGTGGGCGGACACCTCAGCAATCTGTGTCGCAGGCACAGCAACAGAAGCAACAAGAGTTGCTCCGATCTGCTGTTTTTGAAGCAACTGCACCCAAGGAGCCTCCTCCTGACTATGAATTCATTGCTGACCCTCCATCAATCTCAGCATTTGATTTGGATGTGGTAAGTCATTTTCATTTAAACTGTATTGTTCCATGTTATACAGTGTCTCCTTGCTCAACGACCGAATTACGTTCCTAAGAGTAGGTCGGTAAGTGAATGGGTTGTTAAACAAGGAGCCACCCCATACTGATATTTCAAGCATACTGTACTAGAAATAGGTTTGTGTTAACCATCCTTAGATATTATATTAAAGTCACCTTTGCACTATTTATAACATTTTTAGTATGATAAAAATAGAACTAGAAATAAGTAAAATACACATACAGTACACTTGACTTACCTACAAGTATTTGTAGTCCTAATGTAGGGTGAGAGGTGAGTATTTATTGTAGAAAGAGGAAGAAATGGAAGAAGTTCACTGTAAAGGGATTAGTGATGCATCTTGGCATCAAGCAATCTCCAAGACTACATATTTCGTCTATAAATTTGTACTTGTGCGCCCCAAGATAGAAGTGCAGCAGCACTTGGAAGAGGAAAAACAAGAGGAAAATGGAAGTACAAAAAGAAGTTCACTGTAAAGGGGTTAGCTGGTGTGTTCTTCAATGTATTTACATTCTTGGCATCTCTTGTGGCATCTAAGGGTAGGCATTAGAAATTATTAAACTCAGTGAACAAGGTATGTCGATGGTAATAATAATAATTGCTCTGGAGTGCTGTAAATGTCATATACAGTAGACCGTCATTTAGCACGGTACAGTGGACCCCCGGGTAACGCCTTTGATCCGTTCCAGAGAGCTAGCCTTTAACCGATTTAGCCTTTAGCCGAATTAATTTTCCCCATAAGAAATAATGGAAATCCAATTAATCCATTCTAGACACCCAAAAGTATTAAACAAAATAATTTTTTTTACATGAAATATACATTTCCCTACACAGAAAACAATGATACATGCACAATAAACATTATTGAAATGACACTTACCTTTTTGTGGATTGGGTTTTGAGGTATGAGACGGACTTTTTTTCTTGAGCATTTGGGGACTGCGGGGAGTGTAGCAGGCTGCAGGGAGTGTAGCGGGCATGTGGGGGAGGGTAGCGGGCATCGGGAAAGTGTAGCAAGCATAGGAAGTGTACCTGACAGCAGGGAGTGTGCGGAGCAGGGGTGTGCGGCATCAGGGAGTGTGCGGGCTTGCGGGGAGTGTGCAGGCTACAGGGGTGTGCAGGCATGCAGGGGTGTAGCTACAGCGGGAGTGTGCAGGGTGCGGGATTTTGCTGAATGCAGGGAGTGTGCAGGCATGCAGGGAGTGAGCAGGCATACGGGATGTAGCAGGCATCAGGGAGTGTAGCAGCATCAGGGAGTGTAGCAGCATCAGGGGTGTAGCGGGATAAGGGGGTGTAGCGGCAGCAGGGAGGTTGCGGGCATGCGGGGTTAGCTGACGCAGGGAGTTTTAAGGGATGCAGGGAGTGTTGCGGCTGCAGGGAGTTAGAAAGCATGCAGGGAGTGTAGCAGACATGCAGGGAGTTAGCAGGGATGCGGGAGTGTAGCGGGGCATGCGGGGAGTAAGAAGCATGCGGGGAGTGTAGCAGACTTGCAGGGGTGTAGCTGATTTTTTTTTGGGAGTTTGCTTGATGCTGAGAGCAAAAAACCCCCTTGACGTGAACTATTTTGGACTTCTTCCTTTTTACTCTTGTTGCTAAGTGAGGAAAGATGTATATTTTCCATTCAGTTAATTATTATCAGAACAGGGTAGACAAAACATTTCACTTAAAAAATTAAAATTTTTAAAAAATTTTTCGAATAAAGTTGTTTGCATTAGAGTTGTGCCTTTTTTTTTATTCCAGTTATGTTCGGGCAGGCATGCTTGGTGTCTGGTCGAGTTATATAGTCAGATATTGTTTTAATTTAGCAGTTATCTTGTTGTATCCCATTCCAGTACTCTGCTACTTGTAAAAAAAATTTTGTAGTACCTTTCAGCAAATAATTGCAGTTGTAGCTATATCATGATCTGAAATGCTTTTGGGGATAAAACTATTGATAGGGGGATTTCACAGGTTCATTTTTAAATTTTTTTCTCTTGTTTTTTTCCATTACTGACAATTTGCATTGTGAGAAGATAGCCTTAAATAAAGGGTTACTTATCTGTTTTTAAATTTATATTTTGTTTTTCTCTTAGCACTAAGGGGTGGGTTTTGACCCTACCTTTTGTTGTTCCAAGGGGCATCCCCACTGTAACTGTAGAAAAACTACTTCTCTCTTTCATCTATGTTTTTGTTCATCTCTGTACATTTCCTCCCCCCCTTTGGTAGTTTTCTGATTTTTTGGGCAGGGGGGAAGTGCTACACATTTTCTTAATTATCAGTATTTTTGTTTATCATATATGATCTTGATTTGTTACTCTTTTTTTTTTTTTTTTCCCCTTTTCCTTTTTCATATTTTATATAACATGCATTATTTTTTAAAAACCTATTTTTCATAACAGGTGTTTATCTTTTCCAATCTATCATTAGCAAATTATAGGAATGATATTTAGTTAACTACACTAATCAGACCATTAGAAAAATTGGGGTCAGACTTAGCAAAAACAGGGTTGTGTTGCATGTTTTTTTTTATTAACACACTGGCCACCTCCCCGAGGTAGGGTGACTCAAAAAGGAAAAGCTTGAACCACATTCACTCTGTCACTGTCTTTCCCAAAAGGGGACAGTTCTAAAGTTCAGTTTTCCCCCCAAAAATACAATTCCCCACCCCTCTTTCAGAGGTAGGGGATTTTTAATAAAAAGTTCTAAAAAAATAAAATGTTATTTTCTTTTTAAACAAACTGGGTGTATCCCACCAAGGCAGTGTGGCCCCAAAAAAAAAAACAAAAGTTTTCCCCTTTTTTAAATTTAGTAATTTATCAGGGGAAGGGGTTACTAGCCCCTTTCTCCTGGCTTTTGTTGCCTTTCAACACGCATGGGTTATGGGAAAAAAGAATTCTTTCCATTTCCCCTTTTTAGTAAGAGGAAATAAACAAAAACAAAAAAAAGAAAACGAAGAAAAACCCCGAGGGGGGTGTATATAAGTTTTACATATAGGTTGGTACATAGTAGGTTGGTAGACAGCAACCACCCAGGAGGTTCTACCATCCTGCCAAGTGAGTGTGAAAAGAAAGCTGTAAATTTTTTACATGTGGTAGGATTGCTGGGTTTATGTCTGTCTCATAAAAATTTTCAAGATACAGGTACGTCTTGCTCTTCTACTTTAAATTAGGGACAAAACATTCATGAAGTTTTTTAGCAACTCACGAGCTTTCTTTATTTTATCTTAGTTCTTTTCTTTTTATTTTCCTTTTTTGTCCATGGGGAAGTGGAATAAAAAATCTTTCCTCTGTAAGCCCTGCGTGTTGTAAAAGCAACTAAAATTTCTGGGAAAATGGGGTGTAACCCTTTTCCTGTAATAATTACTAAAAAGAAAAAAAAAGAAGAAAAGTCCCGGGGGGAAGTTGAATTGCTTGGGGTTGTGCGAATGATAAGAAAGAGATGATTTTGGAGTTATGAAGAGAAGAAGCTGGATGTCCCGGCTTTAAGGAAACAAAACTGAAGGGGGGGGTGAGTTTCAGTGGAGAGGGAAAAAAATGGGGTTAGGTCGGGGTTTCAAATAGAGTTGATTAAAGAAGGAGTAGCAATAATGTTGAAGGATAGTATGGCAGGAAAAGGCACTTAAATGTATTAGTTCAAAGGGTTATTGGGTAAAATAAAGGTTGGATGTAAAAGTGGGGTTTTAGTAAGCGTATATGCACCTGGGGAAGAAAAGTATAGAGGGGAAAAGAGATTTTGGGAAAAGTTGGTGAATGCATGGGGGTTTTGAAACCAAATGTGAGAGCATTGTGGTTGGGGGTTTTTTTTGCTAAAGTGGGTAAAAATGTTGTGGGGGATAGTAGGTAAATTTGGGGTGCAGGGGGTAAATGAAAATTTGGGGGGCCTTTTAATTGATAGGTGAAAGAGGTTTGGTAAAAAGTAAATATTTTATGAAAAAAAGGGGTAAATAAATTCAAGGTTGATATAGCACATAAAGAAATAGTTTTTTTAGAGTATGTATTGGGATAAAAAGGTTTATGGGGGGGCCCCAGGATGTTCACGTTTTAAGGGGGAACGATATTAGGTCATTATTAGTTGTAGTACGTTTGAGTAAGAGGGGATGGGATAAGAGGAAAAATGGCAAAAAGTAAGGGAGGTAAAAGTGTATAACAAAGGGGGGAGGAAAGTTTGGGTAAATAGAGAAAAATATTGGCAATAAGGTGTGGGTTGGGTAGCGCAACCACCCGGGGGAGGTATCCCGTCCTGCCAAGTGAGGAAAAACGAAGCCGTGATTTTTTTTAGGATGGTAGGATTGCTGATGTCTTTTGTCTGTCTCATAAATATGAAATTCGGGTATGCTTGCTACTTTACTTACACTTAGGTCCCCACTAACAACATGTACACTTTTATTTATACACACTCATCTGAGTTTTCTTATTTTATCTTAATATTTTCTTGGTCTTATTACTTTTCCTTTTATATCCTTGGGGAAGGGGAAATAAGAATCTTTCCTCCGTAAGCCCATGCGTGTTGTAAAAATCATCTAAAATGCTGGGAACAATGGGCTAGTAACCCCTTTTCCTGTAAAGATTACTAAAAAAAATAAGAAGAAGAAAATTGTCAAGTGGGGAAATCCCGAATGTGCGTTGAATGTTGTGCAGATGATAAAAGAGATGATTGTGGATGTTATGAATGAGAAGAAGCTGGATGTCCTGGCTTTAAGTGAAACAAAGCTGAAGGGGGTGGGAGAGTTTCAGTGGAGAGGATAAATGGGATTAGGTCAGGGGTTTCAAATAGAGTTAGAGCTAAAGAAGGAGTAGCAATTAAAGTTGAAGGATAAGCTATGGCAGGAAAAGAGGGGGCTATAAATGTATTAATTCAAGGTTATGTGGAGTAAAATAAAGATTGGATGTGGAAAGTGGGTTTATAATAAGCGTGTGTATTTCACCTGGAGAAGAGAGAAGTGTAGAGGAGAGGGGAGAGATTTTGGGGGAAATGTTTTAGTGAATGTGTGGGGAGTTTTGAATCAAGTGGGGAGAGTAATGGTGGTTGGGGATTTCAATGCTAAAGTGGGTTAAAATGTTATGGAGGGGATAGTAGGTAAATTTGGGGTGCCAGGGGTAAATGTAAAGGGGAGTCTTTAATTGGGCTATGTGTAGAAAGAGATTTGGTAATAAGTAATACATATTTTATGAAAAGAGGATAAATAAATATACAAGGGATGATGTAGCATGTAATGAAAGTAGTTTATTAGATTATGTATTGGGGATAAAAGGTTGATGGGTAGGCTCCAGGATGTACATGTTTATAAAGGGGCAACTGATATATCGGATCATTATTTAGTTGTAGTACAGTTAGAGTAAGAGGTAGATGGGGAAAAGAGGAAGGTGGCAAAAAAGAAGTTAGAGGGAGGTGAAAGTGTATAAGGTAAGGGAGGGGGAAGTTCGGGTGAGATATAAGCGACTATTGGCAGAAAGGTGGGCTAGTCCCAAAGATGAGTAGTGGGGGGGGGGGTTGTGAAGAGGGTTGGAATAGTTTTAAAAATGCAGTATTAGAATGTGGGGCAGAAGTTTGTGGTTTTTAGGAGGGTGGGGGCAGGAGGAAAGAGGAGTGATTGGTGGAATGATGAAGTAATGGGTGTGGATAAAAAGAGGGAAAAAAGGGAGCTGATGAGAGGTTTTTTACAAAGCAGAAGTGTTATAAGAGAGTAGAGTATATGGAGAGTAAAAGAAAGGTAAAAGAGTGTTTTGAGAGAGTGCAAAAGGAGAGCAATGATAGAGTGGGAGAGGCACTGTCAAAGAAATTTTAATGAAAATAAGAAAAAATTTTGGAGTGAGTTAAAAAAAGTTAAGGAAAGCCTGGGAAAGTATTAATTTGTCAGTTTAAAACAGAGTAGGGGTTAGTAGATGGGGAGATGGAGGTATTAGGTAGATGGCGAGAATATTTTGAGGAACTTTTAAATGTTAAGGAAGAAAGTGAGGCAAATTTTTATCATGGTCGGGAGGTTCCCCTTTTTTAGGAGTGAAAAAGAGCAGAATGTTAGTGTGGGGGAGGTACTGAGGAATTCAAAAAAGAAAGGGGGGTAAAGCAGCTGGAACGAGGGGGATCATGACAAAAATTTTAAAAGCGGGGGGGGGGATATATGTTGGGGGGTTGGGTTATTTTTGTTTATAAATGTATGAAAGGGGGGGAAGGTCCTAGGGATTGGCGGGAGCAGTTTGTCCCTTTATATAAAGGGAAAGGGGCAAAAGAGATGAAAAAAATTATAGAGGAAAAAGTTTACTGGTTACGGAAAAGGGGGTAGGTAGGGTTAAAATTGAAAGAATTAGAGGTAAGACGAATTGGATTGGGGATGCAAGGAGGTTTCGAGTGGGTAGGGGTGTGGATCAATGTTTATTGAACTATATGGAACATTTTAGTAAAGTGGGGAATTTTTATTGCTTTATGGATTTAAAAAAGGCATTGTTGGAGAAAGTTTTCCAACGCTCTTATTGGGTGTAAAGGTGGGTGATGAATGTTGCAGCGAGGAGAAGGTGGAGGCATGGAATTCATGTTAGGCAATGTGGGGGTGAATATAATGGGGGAATTCGTAGTTTGGGGTTAGGAGGAGGGCGGGGGGGGTTTCCAAAACTGTTGTCCAGGGGCTAGGAAGGGTTGTTGGGTGGTTCGGACATGTAAAAGAATGGGCAAAAAAAATGACTTCAAAAGGTATCAGCTGTAGTGGAAGGAAAGGGGGGGTAGGGGTCGGCTAGGGAAAGGGGTTTGGGGGAGGGGGTAAAGGAGGTTTTGTGTGCGAGGGGCTGGACTTCCAGCAGGCACGTGAGGTGTTTGATAGGGGTGAATGGAGACAAGGTTTTTTTGAGTGGTTGGGTAAAAGCGTATGGGGCGGGCCCGGCAGCCGGACTTGTCCTGGAGATGGGAGTACAGTGCCTGCACTTTTGAAGAGGGGTGTTAAGTTGCAGTTTAAAAACTGTAGTGAAAGCACCCTTCTGCAAGACAGGAGGGAGGAATGATGGTGAAAGTTTCTTTTGGGGCCCCTGCCTTGGTGGGAAATCGGCCGGTTGTGATAATAAAAAAAAAAAAAAAAAAGGCATATGATAGAGTGGATAGAGGAGCAATGTGGAAAGATGTTGCAAGTATATGGAATAGGTGGAAAGTTATTAAATGCTGTAAAGAGTTTTTATGAGGATAGTGAGGCTCAGGTTAGGGTGTGTAGAAGAGAGGGAGACTACTCCCGGTAAAAGTAGGTGTTAGACAGGGATGTGTAATGTCACCAAGGTTGTTTAATATATTTATAGTGGGGTTGTAAAGGAAGTAAATGCTAGGCTGTTCGGGGAGAGGGGTGGTATTAAATTTGGGGGAATCAAATTCAAAATGGGAATTGACACAGTTACTTTTTGCTGATGATACTGTGTTATGGGAGATTTAAAGAAAAATTGCAAAGGTTAGTGGATGAGTTGGGAATGGGTGTAAAGGTAGAAAGTTTGAAAGTGAACATAGAAAGAGTAAGGTGTGAGGGTGTCAAATGACTTAGATAAAGAAAAATTGGATATCAAATTGGGAGGAGTATGGAGAAAGTGAATGTTTTCAGATACTTGGGAGTTGACGTGTCAGCGGATGGATTTATGAAGGATGAGGTTAATCATAGAATTGATGAGGGAAAAAAGGTGAGTGGTGCATTGAGGTATATGTGGAGTCAAAAAAATGTTATCTATGGAGGCAAAGAAGGGAATGTATGGAAGTATAGTAGTACCAACACTCTTATATGGGTGTGAAGCTTGGGTGGTAAATGCAGCAGCGAGGAGATGGTTGGAGGCAGTGGAGATGTCCTGTTTAAGGGCAATGTGTGGTGTAAATATTATGTAGAAAATTCAGAGCGTGGAAATTAGGAAAAGGTGTGGAGTTAATAAAAGTATTAGTCAGAGGGCAGAAGAGGGGTTGTTGAGGTGGTTTGGTCATTTAGAGAGAATGGATCAAGTTAGAATGACATGGAAAGCATATAAATCTATAGGGGAAGGAAGGCGGGGTAGGGGTCGTCCTCGAAAGGGTTGGAGAGAGGGGGTAAAGGAGGTTTTGTGGGCAAGGGGCTTGGACTTCCAGCAAGCGTGCGTGAGTGTGTTAGATAGGAGTGAATGGAGACGAATGGTACTTGGGACCTGACGATCTGTTGGAGTGTGAGCAGGGTAATATTTAGTGAAGGGATTCAGGGAAACCGGTTATTTTCATATAGTCGGACTTGAGTCCTGGAAATGGGAAGTACAATGCCTGCACTTTAACCCTTTGACTGTTTCAGGCCCCACTCTGAAACTGTCATTCTATGTCGCCAAATATTCGAAAAAAAAAAAATTATTTTTTCTTATGAAAATGTTAGGAATATTTTTACTAGTGTTTTAAGCCTAAAAAAAATTTTTTGCCATCAGTACTTACCGAGATATAGAGCCGCAAAGTTTGCAGAAATTGACGTGCGTACGGCAACAGCGGCGACTGCCGCCCACCCGGTATTCTTTTATTTACTCTAATTCAAAGGTTTCTTGCATTTTTCAATATTTTTCTTTTCCAGGTAACTTATGTGGCCTGTGAGACCATGTAAGGTGCATTGTTTTCAAATATTACACTCATTATTTACAACACAATAACAGAACAAACTTTATCACTATTAGTTTGTGTATACTTTGTTTACACAAACAAACAATACAAAACAATGTTTATTACTATTGTTCCATAATATATATACATATGTACAGTCACTAACCACGTTCCTAGAACTGCTGCAGCTTGTGGAACTCTTTGAAACATGGGTATATGCAGAGGGGCACTTCACACTCCTCACACATAAAACGAGTGTCTCTGCGTGTTTGTGGGCGTTTTGTGGTATGCATACATACATAACACCTCTTCTGAGCATTTTTCTTGGCAGTAGTAGGAGGCAGTTGTATGGGGTAGTGATCACCAGGCCTCATACGAGATGACGTCTGTGGGCGCTGGTCTATTGCAGGAGTTGCTCCTTTGTACTTTGCAATTATTTGTCTGATTACTGACAGGCAAAATTCACCATATTTTGGTGTTTTGTTGGTCTTCAACTTGTATATGTTATAAGCATTTATGCATAGAGATATCAACAAGATGAAAAAAAGTTTGATATACCACTTATAACTCTTGCATACACAGTCTGAAAACCCAATCTGCATGTCACATTTGTCCACTAAGCGCATATTGAGGTTGTAGTCCATGACAGCATGCAGGCTTTAAAAAGGGTTCATTGGTCTCTCTGTTGTCCCTGCCACTGGGTACCATTTCGTTTGTGTGAAACTGATGTCAACATATGTGACATCACGTTTGTCATGCCACCGAAAATGCCATGATTGTCATTGGCAGCAAAGGCTTGCACCTCCCTCTGCGAGTGCCAGCGTCGAACCTTGGCATATGTTTGCGATTACCACGCACTGTGCCACACACGTCTGTCAAGTTCACTCGCAAGAAATCACTGAGTAAGGGGCTTGTGTACCAGTTATCAGTAAATAACATATGCCCTTACCAAGATATGGTTCCATCATTGTTCGAACCACATCACCAGAGATACCCAATAACTTCATGGTATCTCTCAAAGTATTACTGCCGGTGTACACAATAATATCTAAAACAAGACACTTCTGCAATCACACAGTACAAATAGCTTTATACCAAAGCGTTTCCTCTTGCTTGGTATATATTGCTTGAATGAGAGTCTTCCTTGAATAAAATCAAGGACTCATCAATAACAAGCTTCTGAAGGGATAAAAATACATGCAGCACTTTTGTTTCAGGTACATAAACACATTTCTTATCTTATATAACCTGTCGCTTCTGTCAGGCCTGGTTTTGTCTGAAAAGTGTAACATACGCAACAGTATCAGGAAACGATTGACACCTATAATGTCGCTAAAACTGGAGTTGAAATCAGGCGATCTGTTGTCCGTATGTGGTGACAGTGTGCTTATACACATGTGGCATAAGCATTATTGTGGCAAAAAACAGGTACATCTCTGCCACAGTTGTCTCCTTCCACTTGTGTAGCCGTGATTTTGGTGAGAGAATTGTATTTGCCATGGTGTAATCACAGTATGTATTTGTTTCCCTGACAATGATGTCCATCAGGGGTTCATCGAAAAATAACTCAAAGCAGTCCAGTTCACTGGCATTGTTCCCAAGTGGACAAGATGGCTTTATTCCACTTTGTGTTTCATCAAAGTCATGGGGACTGGGAACAAACTCGTCACCGTCCTGCCAATCCCAGATGCGGTCTGCTGGTGGGGTCTGGATATTGTACCGTGGTTGTGGCTGTGCAGGTTGTGGCAGTGTGGGGTAGGGTGAGGCTGGTTGTTCTGCTGAGTCAGCCGCGTGGCTAGTAGCGTGGCCCGGTGATGGTGCCACATGGGCCGTGCCACCCTCACTATCCCACCACTGCCTCCCCTCACTGTCACCATTCATACCCATCGTTACAATATCGTCATCTTCACTATCAGGTCGTGGTGTTGGGCCACGGGATGTGCTCCCAGAGTTTCTCCTTCCCCTTGGAACAACATATGAAACACTACCAGACCGCATGCTACGTCGTACATACTGGCGCTTCACTGGGGAATATTCACTCTCACTGTCACTAGAACTGCTTTCAATGACCTTGAAATCACTATCACTATCACTGCTATCATCAGGGTGTTGTACACGACCAAATAGTTTCCTCTTTGTCCTGGTACAGGCGAACGTGAACGTGAACAAGCCGGCACAGCACCAGAGGTCGAAGGTTGTGGGTCATCTGGGTTTTCGTCACTATTTACGTTATCCTGGGCACTTTTTTCGGTAACACTCACTTGAAAACCCTTGAATTCACTGTCACTGACACTTTCATCGCTGTTAGAGCTATCACTTGGGAACAAAAGACCTCCAATCCGCCGAGGAGTGAGGAACTTCTTACCGAGAGGCATGGTGAAAATGGACTGACAACATGGCGTTCCCACAATGCACCGCTAGGTCCCAGATTTTTTTCACAGGGTGCACACCGACCACTGAGACCCATTCTCTCCCGTGTAGGCCTACCAGGCCTTTGGCGCTCGATTTGAAGCCGCTAGAATTTGTGCGTATAAATACGTCAGAAACATTGGCTCGTAAGACGTATTTATACGTCGGAAACAGTCAAAGGGTTAAAGGAGGGGTTTGGGATATTGGCAGTTTGGAGGGATATGTTGTGTATCTTTATATGTGTATGGTTCTAAACTGTTGTATTCTGAGCACCTCTGCAAAAACAGTGATAAAGTGCGAGTGTGGTGAAAGTGTTGAATGATGATGAAAGTATTTTCTTTTTGGGGATTTTCTTTCTTTTTTGGGTCACCCTGCCTCAGTGGGAGACGGCCGACTTGTTGAAAAAAAAAAAAAAAAAAATTGGCAGAAAGGTGGGCTGGTGCAAGTATGAGTAGTGGGGGGGGGTTGAAGAGGGTTGGAATAGTTTTAAAAATGCAGTATTAGAATGTGGGGCATAAGTTTGTGGTTATAGGAGGGTGGCTGCAGGAGGAAAGAGGAGTAATTGGTGGAATGATGAAGTAAAGGGTGTGATAAAAGAGAAAAAAGTTAGCTTATGAGAGGTATTTACAAAGCAGAAGTGTTATAAGAAGAGTAGAGTATATGGAGAGTAAAAGAAAGGTGAAGAGAGTGGTGAGAGAGTGCAAAAGGAGAGCGGATGATAGAGTGGGAGTGGCACTGTCAAGAAATTTTAATGAAAATAAGAAAAAATTTTGGAGTGAGTTAAACAAGTTAAGAAGGCCTAGGGAACGAATGGATTTGTCAGTTAAACACAGAGTAGGGGAGTTAGTAGATGGGGAGATGGAGGTATTGGGTAGATGGTGATAATATTTTGAGGAACTTTTAAATGTCGATGAAAAAAGGGAGGCTGTAATTTCATGCACTGGCCAGGGAGGTATACCATCTTTTAGGAGTGAAGAAGAGCAGGATGTGAGTGTGGGGGAGGTGCATGAGGCATTACATAGATGAAAGGGGGTAAAGCAGCTGAAACTGACGGGATCATGACAGAAATGTTAAAAGCAGGGGGGTGACATAGTGTTGGAGTGGTTGGTATTTTTGTTTAATAATATGAAAGAGGGGAAGGTACCTAGGGATTGGCGGAGAGCGTGTATAGTCCCTTTATATAAAGGGAAGGGGGACAAAAGAGATTGTAAAAATTAGAGGAATAAGTTTACTGAGTATACCAGGAAAAGTGTACGGTAGGGTTATTATTGAAAGAATTAGAGGTAAGACAGAACGTAGAATTGCGGATGAGCAAGGAGGTTTTAGAGTGGGTAGAGGATGTGTAGATAATGTGTTTACATTGAAGCATATATGTGAACAGTATTTATTGCATTTATGGATTTAGAAAAGGCATATGATAGAGTGGATAGGGGAGCAATGTGGCAGATGTTTCAAGTATATGGAATAGGTGGAAGTACTAATTCGTTAAGAGTTTTTTATGAGGATAGTGATGCTCAGGTTAGGGTGTGTAGAAGAGAGGGAGACTATTTCCCAGTAAAAGTAGGTTTTACACAGGGATGTGTAATGTCACCATAGTTGTTTAATATATTTATAGATGGGGTTGTAAAAGAAGTAAATGCTAGGGGATTCGTTAGAGGGGTGGGATTAAATTATGGGGAATTAAATACAAAATGGAAAGTGACAGTTACTTTTTGCTGATGATACTATGCTTATGGGAGATTCTAAAGAAAAATTGCAAAAGTTAGTGGACGATTTTGGGAGTGTGTGTAAAGGTAGAAAGTTGAAAGTGAACATAGAAAAGAGTAAGGTGATGAGGGTATCAAATGATTTAGATAAAGAAAAACTGGATATCAAATTGGGGAGAAGGAGTATGGAAGAAGTGAATGTTTTCAGATACAGTGGACCCCCGCCTTAAGAACGCATCGCGTTACGTTAAATCCGCCATACGAAGCATCTGAACGCAAAAACTTTGCCTCACCTCACGATAAACTCGCCTTACGTGATTCATCTGGGACGCATCCCATGTGTGGCCTCAGCTGCCCCGTGGGTGCCAGTGTTCACAAGCCGGCCAGTGCAGTCGCATCCACTCATACATTCAGTACATTTCACCTTATCCCAGTGTTTTTTGTGCTTGTAACTGCAAAGTAAGTCACCATGGGCCCCAAGATAGCTTCTAATGCCAACCCTGTGGTAAAAAGGGTGAGAATTAGTATGGAAATTAAGAAAGATTTTGAAGGATTTGGAGCTAACCCTGAGAAGCCTATGCCAGTTGTGGAATCCATTGTCCCTACTTCAAAGATTAAGGAAATGTGTGCAAAGTGGGTTGAAGTGCAAACCTTTATGGATGAAAATCACCCTAACACAGCTATTACAAACTGTGCTGGTGACTGTTACGATGACAATGTTGTGACCCATTTTAGGCAAATCTTAAAAGAATGGGAGGTACAGACCTCTATGGACAGATTTGTTGTGTGACAGGTCCAGTGACTCTCAAGCTGGTCCTAGTGGCATTAAAAGAAGAAGGGAAGTAACCCTGGAAAAGGACTTGCTACCTTAAGTCCTAATGGAAGGGGATTCCCCTTCTAAACAATAACTTCCACACACTCCCCTCCTCCCATCCTATCAGTCATCACCAGATCTTCAGTAAAGATAAGTGTCATGTATTCTATTCTTATTAGAGTAGTAATTGTGCATGTAGTCTTCAGTTTGTGTGTATTAAAATTAATATTTCATGTGGTAAAAAAATTTTTTTTTTTCATACTTTGGGGTGTCTTGCATGGATTATTTCACATGGGGAAAATTAATTCACCTTACGATAATTTCGGCTTACGATGAGCTCTCAGGAATGGATTAATATCGTAAGGCAGGAGTCCACTGTATTTGGGAGTTGACATGTCAGTGGATGGATTTTTGAAGGATGAGGTTAATCATAGAATTGATGAAGGAAAAAAGGTGAGTGGTGCATTGAGGTATATGTGGAGGCAAAAAATGTTATCTATGGAGGCAAAGAAGGGAATATATGAAAGTATAGTAGTACCAACACTCTTATATGGGTGTGAAGCTTGGGTTGTAAATGCTGCAGCGAGGAGGTGGTTGGAGGCAGTGGAAATGTCCTGTCTAAGGACAATATGTGGTGTAAATATTATGCAGAAAATTCAGAGTGTGGAAATTAGGAGAAGGTGTGGAGTTAATAAAAGTATTAGTCAGAGGGCTGAAGACGGTTTGTTGAGGTGGTTTGGTCATTTAGAGAGAATGGATCAAAGTAGAATGACATGGAGAGCGTATAAATCTGTAGGGGAAGGAAGGCGGGGTAGGAGTCATCCTCGAAAAGGAGGGAGGGGGTAAAGGAGGAGGTGAGGGTGAAGGGTTTGGACTTCCAGCAGAGCATGCGTGAGCGTGTTAGGAGTGAATGGAGACGAATGGTATTTGGGATCTGGAGCTGTGGAGTGTGAGCCCGGGTAATATTTAGTGAAGGGATTCAGGGAAACCGGTTATTTTATATAACCGGATTTGAGTTTCCTGGAAATGGGAAGTACAATGCCTGACTTTAAAGGAGGGAGTTTGGGATTTTTGGGACTTTGGAGGGATATACGATATTAATCCGTTCCTGAGAGCTCATCGTAAGCCGAAATTATCGTAAGGCGAATCAATTTTCCCCATAAGAAATAATGGAAATCAAATTAATCCGTGCAAGATACCCCAAAGTATGAAAAAAAAATTTTTTTACCACATGAAAAATTAATTTTAAAACACACAACTGAAGAAGACATGCACAATTACTACTCTACTAAGAATAGAATACATGACACTTACCTTTATTGAAGATCTGGTGATGATTGATGAGGTGGGAGGAGTGGCGGAGTTTTAGAAGTTATTGTTTAGAAGGGGAATCCCTTCCATTGGACTTGAGGTAGCAAGTCCCTTTTTCCCGGGTTACTTCCCTTCTTTTTTTATAAACCCCTTGGACCAGCTTGAGAGTCATGGACCTCTGTCGCACAACCCAAATTTGTCCATAGAGGTCTGTACCTCTCGTTCCTTTTAAAAATTTTCCTAAAATGGGTCACAACATTGTCAATGTAATAGTCACCAGCACGGCTTGCAATAGCTGTGTTGGGTGATTTTCATCCTAAAAGGGTTTTCACTTCAATCCACTTTGCAACATTTCCTTTAACTTTTAAATAGAGCAACGATTCCCCAAATGGCATAGGTTCTCGGGGTTACCCCCAACCCTTAAAAATCTTTTTTAATTTCCTCTAATTCTCCCCCTTTTCCACGGGATTTAACTAGAAGCTTTTTGGGGGCCCATGGTGACTTATTTTGCAGTTACAACACAAAAAAAGGGGATGGGGTGAAAATGTACCGAGTGTATGCGTGGATGCGCCGCAGGTGGGTTGTAAACCTGGCACCCACGGGCAGCTGAGGCCCCTGTGGGACGCGTCCCGGAAAAGAATAATATAAAACGAGTTTTTTATCGTGAGGCGAGGCAAAAATTTTTTCGTTCAAATGCTTCGTATGGCGATTTAAAAAACGCGATGCTTCGTAAGGCAGGGGTCCCCTGTATTTGTATTTTTTTTAGTATATACATGTACTTTTAAACTGTTGTATTTTGGGCACCCGCAAAAAAAGTGTTGTGTGTGAGTGAGGGTAAATGTTAAATGATAAAGAAAATATTTTCTTTTTGGGGATTTTTTTTTTTTTTGGGTTTCCCTGCCCTTTGGGGGGGAGACGGCGACTTGTTGAAAAAAAAAAAATGTATGTGTAGTGTGACCTAAGTGTAAGAGAAGTAGTAAAACGTACCTGAAGTCTTTCATGTTTATGAGACAGAAAAAAAAGGGCACCCCCAATCCTACTGTCATGTAAAACAGTTTACAGGCTTTCGTTTTACACTCACTTGGCAGGACAATAGTACCTCCTTGGGCATTTGCTGTTTACCAACCTACTACCTATAATGATGTTACTTATGAACTCTAAATCTGCAGATTTATATGAATAAGTACATTTCTTTTTGATGGCATTCGTCTATAACATACATTCTCTGAACACTTCAAGTTGCTGCATTTTATCACTATTTTTCCAACTCTTGGTCTTTTCAGAAAACATCGTCACATGTGCTGGATCAGTGTAATTTCATCGGTCCTGTAATACACTACTTTACCTGTTTATGCTACCCTGCTGTAATCCCCCTAAAATTCCTGGTTTGTTAGTAGATGCTGAATTAAACTATATCAGTAATAAGGCATGTTTTTTTATTTTTTTATTTTTTAACATGTCAGCCGTTTCCCACTGAGGCAGGGTGACCCAAAAAGAAAGAAAGAAAAAAAAAACACTTCATCATTAAATACTTTCACCATCACTCATACATAATCACAGTCTTTGCAGAGGCACTCTATATGACAGTTTAGATGTCCCTCCAAACTGTTGTTAATAATGTTTTTATTATTTGCAGGTACGATTGACAGCCCAGTTTGTTGCACGTAATGGTCGGCAGTTCTTAACAACTTTAATGAACCCGTGAGCAACGAAATAACAGTTTGATTTTTTTGCGTCCTCAGCACTCCCTTTTCCAGTATTTTACTCGTTGTTGGAACAGTATATAAGGTGCTAATCCCGCCTAAGGATCTTATGAAACGACTTACTGAGGAAGCCCAGAGGCACAAGTTTGTCATGAAGCAGTAAGTCCATAATATTCACTCAGATTCTTGGTGTGTATCTTTTTCATTACAAACTTTTCTCTAATTTAAAAATTACATGCACTAGGAGAGAGAGAAGTTTATGATGATGGTTATTTGTGTACTGTACCAGTCATGGTTTGTGCCTTTTTGCTCTTTTTTTCTTAATACATTAAACTACACAAGATGACAGGTACTTTTTCTGCTCTGCACTTAGTTCATACTACACATGCAGATGTGCAGGTACATAACTGTGTATACACACTCAGATGTTTCCTTCGGGTTTTTCTTAATAGTTTTTTGTAATAATGTTGGTAGAATTACTGACAATATGTAAAGTAAAAGGACACAAGTGCAACTAATGTGACATTTTATTTGGCAACGTTTCGCTCTCCAGGGGGCTTTGTCAAGCCGTTACAAACAGTACATGGACACAGGGGGTATATATGCTCAGAGTGGGGTTTGCAATACTGGAGGTAGTAGTAGTGACATAATTTGTAGTAGTAGTAGTAAAAACAATATGGTAGAGCAATTAACTCGTACATGAGTAAAAGGATATAAAAGCTATTATTTGGGTAACATAAAATAGGTTAGAAAAAATATAGACTGGATAGAAAAGGCCTGTTTCAGTGTTCACTCTCCGTAATGTGCTTTGTGTAGTATTAACAGGAGAGACTATGTGATGGCAGGGTTTACTGTTAACAGGAGGATTCTTGCTAAGACTTCAGAGATGGTGAAGCTGCCTTTGTTTTGTTTAATTGTAATTCGAAACAGCGATTAGTACTGACTTGAGGCCTTGCGTCTGGAAATTAGTTTCTTTGACCACTAATTGGGCGTCTCTGAATTTCATGTACAACACCGAAATTCCACCAATCATCTCATGAAATTCAGGGAGCCCAATTAGTGATCAAAAAAAACAAATTTTCCCGCAGACGCAAGTGCCTCGAATCAGCACTGATCGCTGTTTTCGAAATACAATTAAACAAAACAAAGGCAGCTTCACCATCTCGGAAGTCTAGCAAGAATCCTCCTGTTAACAGTAAACCCTGCCATCACATAGTCTTCTGTTAATACTACACAAAGCACATTACGGAGAGTGAACACTGAAAAAGGCCTTTTTTGTTTTTGTTCTTAGTGTTTCCTTTCATCTCCAGGGGAAAGTTGAGAAGAATGCTTCCTTCTTAGTTATAAGTGTCATAAAAGGCCCAATTGAAAATGATGGGAGAGATGGGGCAAGAAATTTCTTTTCCTGTTGAATTTACAAAATTGAAAAAGAATAAACTTTAAAGTTGGCATGTTTAAATGTGCATGGGTATTAGTACAGATGAGAAGAGAGTATTGATTGTGAATGTTTTGTATGAAAAGTAGGAGGGTGTCTTAGCCCTTAAAGGGTGAAACAAAGCTAAGGGGGATAGGAAAGTTTCAGGAAGTAGGTGGAAAAAAATGAGGTTAAATCAGGTGCTTCAGGAGAGCTAAAACTAAAGAAGGGATGATGATAATATTAAATGATTAACTATGAAAGGAGAAGAAGGGGTTATAGGTGTATAAATTGAAGAATTATGTAGATGGCAAGTTTATTGTTGGAGAATATGGCAGTAATATCAACTCTACAGCTTATTATCTATCACAATTCAACTAATAGGGACATAATAAACAATTATTAATACATGGGAAACATGGAATATACTTTTAGAATGAATAAAATATGTCATGAGAGGTGTTGTGTTGTGTTGTTGTTGGGTATACAAGGGCCACTGAGATTTAAGCCGTCCATAATGGTGGTGAAGCAGCGCTGGGGGTTTGGTGTTTTCTTTTAGCCCTATATAACTCCAACAAACATTGGAGGAGTTGGTTGGGAATTGCTGAATCACCGAAGAAGACACTCCTCCACCATCACTTCCACCTTCTATCACTATTACAACTGCTACCACCATCACTACCACCTAATACCACTATTACAACTGCTACCACCATCACTACCCCACCATCTCCACTATTACAACTGCTACCACCATCACTACCACCTTCTACCACTATTACAACTGCTACCACCTTCTCCCACTATTACATAAGAACATAAGAATGGAGGAACACTGCAAAAGGGCCCTACTGGCCCATGCGAGCAGGTTCTTATCAAAACAACCTCTACCTAAAGCTACCCAAGAAAAAACTCCCGTACCCAATGACACCAATCAAACCCAGCCCTCCACTCATTATTTGTCCAGTCTCTTCTTAAAGCTACCCACGGTCCTAGCCTAAATCACCCTACTGTGAAGATTGTTCTGCGCATCTACAATTCGGAAATTTATAAACACATATGCAGTATAATGTGATCCTTGATTGACAACGTTTTCCCCACACAGTGGGCTTTTTCAAGCCACAAACAGATCTACCTGGGGTGGAAGGTACGCGAGTTTTTTATAGTTAGGTTCAGAATGCTGGGGTCAGGTGGAGAATGCTGCATCTGATGATGTACCGAGTGGGGTTATAGAGTTTGTGAGCAGACCGCAGTGTTCTTCCATTCCTATGCTCTTATGTGGGATAGCGATAGAGAAGTTTCTTCGCAAGTGGTTCAGCTATGTTATAGAAGCCACTATTCTGGTTGAAGTTGTCGGATATAGAAATAAGCGTGATTCCAGGATTTTTTCGGTATTGAGTGTTGTCTTCTGTGGCGATAAGTCTTGAGTTTTGTAGTTATCAAGTGGTTGTGTGAATTACGGGTTGTCCCAGGCTTTCCCTTGTATCGTCGACCTGCTTGGGGCATATTGGTGTTCTAAAATACGTTTTGGAGGTCCCTTGATGTTTCGCCCACGTATAAGTTGTTGCAGTCATTACAAGGGGATTATGTTTTCCCCCTGCAGAGGGTGGAAGCTTGTCCTGTCTATCACGGGTAATGTCCTTGATGGTCTGGTTGTGGGAGGTAGAATTTGGGAATGAGGTATTGGAAAAGATGTTGGAAACGTGTTTGGCCAATGGAGTTGGTGGGGGGGACCTATGTATCTCTTCTCACATGTTTTTCTTGGGTGTGTTGGGAAGATACTTAATCCCCCGTCGTCTGCAGTCTCTGATGAAGTGACGAGGATAGTGGAGTTTAGAAAACACTTGTTCAATTATAGTGCATTCTTCCTCAAGAAAATCATGCTGAGATTCTGGGTGCACATAGGAAGAAGCCTAAAATTACACCACATTTAGTTTTGGTGTGGTGGTGAGGGTAGAAGTGGAGAAAAATCGTTTTGGTTGGGGGTTTTTCGATAGACTTTAAACGAAGTTCGTGGTCAGCTTTACAGAGAAGAACATCAAGGAAAGGAAGAGTGTTGTCGACTTCTTCTTCAAGTGTGAACTGGATTGAAGGCTTAACCTGGTTGAGCTTGTCTTTGGGGAGCTGAATGTTGAAGCGTCTAGGAGTTATGAGGGGGAATGTCGTCAAATAAGGGAGCCGGGTGACAGACGAAGGAAATAATGGTGGAAAAACGTTCGGTTCTAGATGTTCCATGTATAGGTTCCCCAGGACCGAAATGAGTGGCGAACCCAAATGGGTAGTCCAAAAGTCTGTGAAAGAGGTGATTTTCAAAAGAGAAACACGTAAAGCCAACAATAGTTCAACAAGGTCGATGAAATCGCGGGCTGAAATAGGAAGAAAAAGTGAATCATCAATTTTCCTGCGCAAGAGATCGATGGCTTGTTTAGTAGGTACTTTGGTGAATAAGGAAGTCACGTCAAGGCTGGAAAATTTCTCGTTCCTGATGTTGATGTTGCGAATGCGATTGAGAAGATCACCCGAGTGTTTGAGATGTGCTGGACTGATAGTGCCCAAGAGTTTAGAGAGGTGTTTTGCGAGGGAAATTTCCCGAGAGTTGGTGGGGAGCACTGCCTATTCCCCAGGATATGGGCCTCAGTGGGATACCAGGCTTGTGAGTTTTCGGTAGGCCGTACATTCTGGCAGGTCTGGGGTTGCTGGGCATGGTGTGCAGAAGTTTCTTCCCTTGTTCACACAACCACTTGATAAACTACAGAAACTCAAGACTTATCGCCACGAAGACACACTCAATACCGAAGAATCCTTGAATCATCACTTATTTCTATATCCGACAACTTCAACCAGAATAGTGGCTTCTATAAATAGCTGAACCCACTTGCGAAGAAACTTCTTTATCGCTATCCCACATAAGAGCATAGGATGGAAGAACATGCAGAAGGTCTGCTCACAAACTTATCCAATCTCCCCTTCAAGCTACCCCAAAATTTTTTGACTCTATAACCCCACTCGGTACATCATCAGATGCAGCATTCTCCACCTGACCTCAGCATTCTGAACCTGACTATAAATACTCGCGTACCTCCACCCCAGGTAGATCTGTTTGTGACTTGAAAAAGCCCACTGTGTGGGTGAAACTTTGTCAATAAAAGGGTCACATTATACTGGCATATGTGTTTATATCTCCAGAATTGTAGATGTGCGGAAATAATCTTCCCCGTAGGGTGATTGAGGCTAGGACCGTGGGTAGCTTCAAGAAGAGATTGGGGCAAATTATATGAGTGGGAAGGGCGGGGGTTTTATTGGTGTCATTGGGTACGGGAGTTATTTCTTGGGTAGCTTTTTGATAGAGGTCGTTTTGATAAGGACCTGGGGGTTATGGTAAGCAGCAACCTTAAACCGAGACAGCAATGCCTAAGCGTAAAAATAAGGCAAATAGATTATTGGGATTTATATCAAGAAGTGTAAGCAACAGAAGTCCAGAGGTTATACTGCAGCTTTATACATCATTAGTAAGGCCCCACCTAGATTATGCAGCTCAGTTCTGGTCTCCATATTACAGAATGGATATAAATTCGTTAGAAAACATTCAGGTAGAATGACTAAATTAATACATAGCATTATAAATCTTCCTTATGAAGACAGATTGAAGACTTAAATTAAAATTCACTTGTTAGACGAAGAATGAGGGGTGACAGATCGAAGTGTATAAGGGGGAAAATGGGTATTAATAAAGGGGACTAATTTAAGGTCTTGAGGATGTCTCTCCAAGAGAGACCCGAAGTAATGGATTTAAATAGACAAGTTTAGATTTAGAAAGGACATAGGAAAGTATTGGTTTGGAAATAGGGTAGTTGATGAGTGGAACAGTCTACCTAGTTGGGTTATTGAGGCTAGGACTTTGGGTAGTTTCAAATTTAGGTTGGATAAATATATGAGTGAGAGGGGTTGGATTTTAGTGGGATTGCAAATGAGTGGATAGAGTTATCAGAGATTATTTTTGGGTAGCATTGAAATTGGGTTGGGCAAATGTTTGTAAGTGGGATGGATTGTAAAGGACCTGCCTAGTATGGGCCAACAGGCCTGTGCAGTGATCCTCCTTTCTTATTTCTTATGATATATTCAGTGGTAAAAAAAATTATTGTAAACAGATAACAATTAAGCACAAATGAGTATCACAAAGACATTTTATTTTGGTCATTTACTTTTTTGCTGTGCATTCAATAAAATGGAGTTTTCTGTTAGGCAATGTATTTAAAAAAAAAAACAAAGTTTGATTGGGTCACAAGTTAGACATTTATGAGATACATTAATGAAAAACATTTAGAGATACAATTATTCAGTATTTATTTAGTTGTGGGTGAGTAAGTGATTTTTGAGAAGAGACTTGAATTTATAAACAGATTGTTTCTTTTATATTACAGTACTTATGTGTACCTGTGAGAGAGAGAGAGAGAGAGATAGAGATATAATAGAGAGAGATATAGAGATACAGAGAGAGAGACAGTCAATTCAGTCAGCCAGTCAGCCAAACCCCCCACCCACCCAGATACGTATTACACATGTTCCAGAGTTGTCTCTTTACTTGGGTATAGATTATACTACATTCTGGCAGGGATGACATACCAGTGGTATTCTCCCATTCCACTGTGTCGACAATACATAAAGATAAAAAGTAACATATGATCTGTATGCGATGTAAAATTTACAATACAGTTCACTACCATGTATACATTATATACAGTACATAAATAATTAAAATATAACAACAAAAGTAAATTATGGTTTAAAAAAAAAATGAAATAATGATTGTACATTACATTACAGTACTATTATTCCCTACCCAGTATTTTCGGCAATTTTCAAAGGTTCGACTTATGTCCATTTTGACTTACGACCGGTTGGTCGGAACCAAGCTTGGTCGTAAGTCGGAATGGTAGGTGCACAGGTACACTAAGTTTAAAATTTTCAGAAATACAGTGGGACCCCTGACCCCAAAGAAGGCATCGTCTAACGAAAAAATCGCTAACGAAGGTTTCAGCGTTAAAAATTTTGGCCTGACCAACGAAGAAAACTCAATTAACATCATTCGTCCTGAACACGTCCACGTGTCCATCTGCCCTGGCGTGCCTTAGCTGCCCTGCCTTCAGTTAGTGTGCCAGTGTTTACAAGCCAAGTGCGGTCACTTCCCCGCATACATTCGGTACATTTGTATTATTCCAGTGTTTTTAGTGTTTTTAACTGCTAAATAAGCCACCTGGGTCCATAGAAAGCTTCTGGTGCCAGCCCTGTGGTAAAAAGGGTGAGAATTGCAGTTGAACTGAAGAAAGAGATAATCTAAAATATGAGAGTGGAATTTCGTATCTCCGAGCTGGCCAGGTTGTATAAACAAACCCCGATCAACCATCTCTACTATCTTGGCCAAAAGAAAGGCAATCAAGGAAGCCGTTGTTTCGAAAGGGGCAAGTATGTTTTTGAAATAGAGATAGCAATTACTCGAAGATGTTGAGAGACTGTTGTTTTTGTTGTGGATTAATGAAAAACGAAAAATTTAGGAGATAGTATCTCTAAATGTCATGTGTGAAAAGGCAGGCAGTTGCATGGCGATTTAATTAAAAAATGCCTGCAACTAGTGGTGATGTGAGTAATTTAAAGGGCCCGCAAAGGTTGGTTTGAGAGATTTAAGAATTGTAGTGCCATACACCCGTATGGTAAGGCATGGTGAGGCTGCCAGTTCGGCCAAAAAGTTGGGTGAAAAATATGTGCAGGAATTCCAGGGGTACATAGAGACCGAAGGATTCAAACCCCACAGGTGTTTAATTGTGACGAAACAGGCCTGTTTTGGAAGAAAATGCCAAACAGGGAAATACATTACACAGCAGGAAAAAGCACTGCCAGGATACAAGCCTATGAAAGATGGGCTAACTTTAAATGTTGTGTAGTAATGCTAGTGGGGATTGCAAAGTGAAGCCCCTACTCGCGTATCACTCTGAAACTCCAGAGTTTCAGAGTGATACGCGAGTTAGAGTTTCAGAGTGACAACAGTGTTGTCAAGGGGTAATTTGTGTGTGATGTGGAGGGCAAACAGTAAGGCATGGGTCACTAGGGACATTTTCTATGATTGGTTTTATCATGTGTTTGGCCCCACTGTGAAAAATTACCTCCTGGAAAATAAATGGACCTCAAGTGCCTCCTGGTATTAGACAATGCTCCTGGTCATCCTTCAGACTTGGAAGAGCAAATGGTGCCGGAGTTTAGCTTCATCAGAGTAAAATTCTTGCCCCTAATAACACACTCCTGTCCTCTAGCCCATGGACCAGCAGGTCATTTCAAATTTCAAAAAACTGTACACCAAAGCAGTGTTTCAAAAGTGCTTTGAAGTGACCTCAGGACACTCGATTGACCTAAGAGAGTTCTGGAAAGATCACTTCAGTATCCTCACTTGTATAAACCTTATAGGTAAGGCTTGGGAGTGAGTGACTAACAGGACCTTGAACTCTGCTTTGAGGAAATTGTTGCCACAATGTGTACAAGAGAGGGATTTTGAAGGATTTGGGGCTAACCCTGAGAAGCTTATGCAGTTGTGGAATCTATTGTGGCATTGGGAAAGCCCTTGGGATTGGAGGTTAGTGGGGAGGATGTGGAAGAGTTGGTGGAGGACAACGATGAAGAACTAACCACTGATGAACTGCAAGAGCATCTGCAACAGCAAGAGTCCACCACTGAGGAAATTGCCTCAGAGGAGAGGAGAGAGAAATTGAGGTAGTTGCTACTTCAACGATTAAGGAAATTTGTGCAATGTGGACAAAGGTGCAAACCTTTATCGAGGAAAATCACCCTGATACAGCTATTGTAAGCTGTGCTGGTGACTTTACAATGACAATGTTGTGACCCACTTTAGGAAAATCTTAAAGGAACACAAGGTACAGAGCTCTATGGACAGATTTTCAGTGCGACAGAGGTCCAGTGACTCTCAAGTTGTTCCCAGTGGCATTAAAAGACGAAGGGAAGTAACCCCGGAAAAGGACTTGGTACCTAAAGTCCTTATGGAAGGGGATTCCCCTTCCAAACAGTTGTAAACTCCATCATCTCCCCTCCTCCCATCTCATCACTCATCACTACATCTTTAATAAAGGTAAGTGCCATTTATTCTTCATTTAGTACAGTATTGTGCATGTATCCTTTTTCTGTGTAGGAAAATTGAATATTTCATATGAATTTTTTTTTTTTTCCATATTTTTGGGTGTCTGGAACGGATTAATTGGATTTCGATTATTTATATGGGGAAAATTAATTCAACTAACAATAAAGTTGCCTAAAGGTAAGCTCTCTGGAACGGATTAATATCGTTGGTCTGAGGGTCCACTGTACATATAAAATATGCAGTAACTTTAAAACACTTGAAGTTTTGGGAAACTTTGCAGACATAATGGAGTTGTGTTCATGAAGAATGTAAACCAGCCTTGTGGGGCACGCTGTATTTGAAAGACCGCTCGCTGTATAGCAAATTTTGGTCATAATTTGAAAATCGCCATATAAGCAGAACGCTGTAAAGCGTGGCCCTACTGTATAGGTGTTGCTAAGTACATTTATGCTACTGTTGCTGATGAATGATCAGTTTTTCTAACCTCAATTGCCATAAGATTATAATTTATCATCCAATGCTTTGTTTTGTTGTACGTTAAAAATACCCTTTGAGACTAAGAAAAAAGTTTTTAAAAATTTTGTGCGCACTGGAAATTTTATTTCCAGTGCGGACAGTTTATAGGTTAAATCCAGTAGAGATATCCTAATTATGTGCAACAGTTTTCTTTCATGTATATTGTCAGTTTCAGTATACACTTTATATTAATTATATTTAAGTTTTGTTTTTAAATACAGGAGGCCCTCACTTGTACGGCGAGTTAGGATCCGGCTACTGCCTTAAGTGAATCACCATTTTCTTTAACTTTTAACTGCACATAAATTCCTGATATGTTTACGCTATCGTATAGTAACAAGTTAGCAGTAGAACTAGGCATAAAAAAAACAATAAAAAGTAAAATGCCCATAAAGCACACTCATTACTTACTTCAAAATATGTGTAGTCTTATTGTAGGGTGACAGGTAAGACGTATTTATTGTAAGAAGTGAGGTGTGGTAAGCCCACCTGCCTGCCACACCTCACAATTATGTTATATTTGTTTTTACTATGATTGTATATACAGTGGACCCCCGCCTTGCAATATTAATCCGTTCCTGAGTGCTCGTCGTAAGCCGAAATTATCTTTAGCCGAATTAATTTTCCCCATAAGAAATAATGGAAAATCAAATTATCCGTGCGACACCCCAAAGTATGAAAAAATAAATTTTTACCACATGAAATATTTTTTTTTAATACACACAAACAGTTTTTGCAGAGGCACCTCTATTGACAGTTTGATGCCCCTCCAAACTGTTGTTATAAGTTTTTTTTTTGCGGTACGATTGACAGCCCGTTTGTTGACGAAATGGTCGGCAGTTCTTAACAATTTTAATAAACCCGTGAGAAAACGAAATCCCCAGTTTGATTTTTTGGTCCTCGCACTCCCTTTTCCAGTTTTTCTCGTTGTTGGAACGTTTTAAAAGGTGCTTTTCCCGCCAAGGATCTTATGAAAAAGACTTATGAGGAAGCCCGAGGAACAAGCTGTCGAACGGGTAAGTCCATAATATTCACTCAGATTTTTGGTGTGTATTTTTTCATTCAAATTTTTTTTCTAATTTTCAAATTACTGACTAGGAGAGAGAGAAGTTTATGATGATGGTTTTTGTGTACGTACCAGTCATGGGATTTTTGCCTTTTTTCTCTTTTTTTCTTATACATTAAATACACAAAAGACAGGGCTTTTTCGCTTCTGCACTTGTTCATACTACACATGCAGATGTGCAGGTAATAACTGTGTATACCCTCGATGTTTCCCCTTTTGGGTTTTTTATAGTTTTTTTTAATAATGTTGGTAGAATTACTGACAATATGTAAAGTAAAAGGAACAAGTGAACTAATGTGACTTTTTTTTTGGGAAGTTTCGCTCTCCAGGAGCTTTGTCAAGCCGTTACAAACATAAGGCCAAAAGGTTTTATGGGGCAGAGTGAGGTGCAAAACTGGGGGGTAGTAGTAGTGAATAAGTTTTTGTAGTATAGTAATACAATATGGTAGAGCAAATTAAATCGTAATGAGTAAAAGGGAAAAAAAGCTATTTTTTGGGTAACATAAAAAAGGTTAGACAAATAAGACGGATAGAGAAGGGGCCCGTTTCGTGTTCACTCCGTAATGGCTTTTTGTAGTATTAAACAGGGAGAAGGATAGTCTCTCCTGTTAATACTACACAAAGCACATTACGGAGAGTGAACACTGAAACAGGCCTTCTCTATCCAGTCTATATTTGTCTAACCTATTTTATGTTACCCAAATAATAGCTTTTATATCCTTTTACTCATGTACGAGTTAATTGCTCTACCATATTGTATTACTACTACTACTACAACTTATGTCACTACTACTACCTCCAGTATTGCACCTCACTCTGAGCCTATATATACCCTCTGTGTCCATGTACTGTTTGTAACGGCTTGACAAAGCTCCTGGAGAGCGAAACGTTGCCAGAATAAAATGTCACATTAGTTGCACTTGTGTCCTTTTACTTTACATATTGTCAGTAATTCTACCAACATTATTACAAAAACTATTAAGAAACCAGAAGGAAACATCTGAGTGTGTATACACAGTTATGTACCTGCACATCTGCATGTGTAGTATGAACTAAGTGCAGTAGCAGAAAAAGTACCTGTCATCTTGTGTAGTTATATGTATTAGAGAAAAAAAGAGCAAAAAGGCACAATACCATGACTGGTACAGTACACAAATAACCATCATCATAAACTTCTCTCTCTCCTATGTGCATGTAATTTGTAAATTAGAGAAAAAATTTGTAATGAAAAAGATACACACCAAGAATCTGAGTGAATATTATGGACTTACCTGCTTCATGACAGCTTGTGCACTCTGGGCTTCCTCAGTAAGTCGTTTCATAAGATCCTTAGGCGGGATGAGCACCTTAGTATACTGTTCCAACAATCGAGTAAAATACTGGAAAAGGGAGTGCTGAGGACGCAAAAAGTCAAACTGGTTATTTCGTTGCTCACGGTTCATTAAAGTTGTTAAGAACTGCCGACCATTACGTGCAACAAACTGGGCTGTCAATCGTACCTGCAAATAATAAAACATTATTAACAACAGTTTGGAGGGACATCTAAACTGTCATATAGAGTGCCTCTGCAAAGACTGTGATTATGTATGAGTGATGGTGAAAGTATTTAATGATGAAGGTTTTTTTTTCTTTCTTTCTTTTTGGGTCACCCTGCCTCAGTGGGAAACGGCTGACATGTTAAAAAATAAAAAAATAAAAAAACATGCCTTATTACTGATATAGTTTAATTCAGCATCTACTAACAAACCAGGAATTTTAGGGGGATTACAGCAGGGTAGCATAAACAGGGTAAAGTAGTGTATTACAGGACCGATGAAATTACACTGATCCAGCACATGTGACGATGTTTTCTGAAAAGACCAAGAGTTTGGAAAAATAGTGATAAAATGCAGCAACTTGAAGTGTTCAGAGAATGTATGTTATAGACTGAATGCCATCAAAAAGAAATGTACTTATTCATATAAATCTGCAGATTTAGAGTTCATAAGTAACATCATTATAGGTAGTAGGTTGGTAAACAGCAAATGCCCAAGGAGGTACTATTGTCCTGCCAAGTGAGTGTAAAACGAAAGCCTGTAACTGTTTTACATGACAGTAGGATTGCTGGTGTCCTTTTTTTCTGTCTCATAAACATGCAAGACTTCAGGTACGTCTTACTACTTCTACTTACACTTAGGTCACACTACACATACATTTTTTTTTTTTCAACAAGTCGGCCGTCTCCCACCAAGGCAGGGTAACCCAAAAAGAAAGAAAATCCCCAAAAAGAAAATACTTTCATTATCATTTAACACTTTCACCTCACTCACACACAATCACTGTTTTTGCAGAGGTGCCCAGAATACAACAGTTTAGAAGTACATGTATATACATATAAAAATACACAATACAGTGGACCCCTGCCTTACGAACGCATCGCGTTATGTTAAATCTGCCATACGAAGCATTTGAACGCAAAAATTTTGCCTCGCCTCACGATAAAAAACTCGTCTTATATTATTCGTCCGGGACGCGTCCCACATGTGGCCTCAGCTGCCCTGTGGGTGCCAGTGTTTACAAGCCAGCCAGTGCGGTCGCATCCACGCATACACTCGGTACATTTCACCCTATCCCAGTGTTTTTTGTGCTTGTAACTGCAAAATAAGTCACCATGGGCCCCAAGAAAGCTTCTAGTGTAAATCCTGTGGTAAAAAGGGTGAGAATTAGTATGGAAATTAAGAAAGATTTTGAAGGGTTTGGGGCTAACCCTGAGAAGCCTATGCCAGTTGTGGAATCTGTTGTCTCTACTTCAAAGATTAAGGAAATGTGTGCAAAGTGGATTGAAGTGCAAACCTTTATGGATGAAAATCACCCTAACACAGCTATTGCAAGCCGTGCTGGTGACTATTACATTGACAATGTTGTGACCCATTTTAGGCAAATTTTAAAGGAACGAGAGGTACAGACCTCTATGGACAAATTTGTTGTGCGACAGAGGTCCAGTGACTCTCAAGCTGGTCCTAGTGGTATTAAAAGAAGAAGGGAAGTAACCCTGGAAAAGGACTTGCTACCTCAAGTCCTAATGGAAGGGGATTCCCCTTCTAAACAATAACTTCTACACTCCGCCACTCCTCCCACCTCATCAATCATCACCAGATCTTCAATAAAGGTAAGTGTCATGTATTCTATTCTTAGTAGAGTAGTAATTGTGCATGTCTTCTTCAGTTTGTGTGTTTTAAAATTAATATTTCATGTGGTAAAAAAATTTTTTTTTCATACTTTGGGGTATCTTGCACGGATTAATTTGATTTCCATTATTTCTTATGGGGAAAATTGATTCGCCTTACGATAATTTCGGCTTACGATGAGCTCTCAGGAACGGATTAATATCGTATATCCCTCCAAAGTGCCAAAATCCCAAACTCCTCCTTTAAAGTGCAGGCATTGTACTTCCCATTTCCAGGACTCAAATCCGGTTATATAAAATAACCGGTTTCCCTGAATCCCTTCACTAAATATTACCCTGCTCACACTCCAACAGCTCGTCAGATCCCAAATACCATTCGTCTCCATTCACTCCTAACACGCTCACGCATGCTCTGCTGGAAGTCCAAACCCTTCACCCTCACCTCCTCCTTTACCCCCTCCCTCCTTTTCGAGGATGACTCCTACCCCGCCTTCCTTCCCCTACAGATTTATACGCTCTCCATGTCATTCTACTTTGATCCATTCTCTCTAAATGACCAAACCACCTCAACAAACCGTCTTCCAGCCCCCTGACTAATACTTTATTAACTCCACACCTTTTCCTAATTTCCACACTCTGAATTTTCTGCATAATATTTACACCACATATTGTCCTAGACAGGACATTTCCACTGCCTCCAACCACCCTCCTCGCTGCAGCATTTACAACCCAAGCTTCACACCCCTATAAAAAGTGTTGGTACTACTATACTTTCATATATTCCCTTCTTTGCCCCCATAGATAACATTTTTTTCCCCCACATATACCTCAATGCACCACTCCCTTTTTTTCCCTTCACAATTCTTTTGATTAACCTCACCCTTTTAAAAAATTTCCCCATCCACTGACATTTTTTAAACCCCCCCAAATACAGTGGACCCCTTTCCCTTTAAACGATTTTAAATCCATTCCTGAAAAGCTCATCGTAACCAAAAATTACCCGAAAGGGTGAATTAATTTTCCCCTTTGTGAAATAATCCATGAAAAAACACCCCAAAAAATAAAAAAAAAAAAAAATTTTTTTACCAAAATGAAATTTTAAATTTTTAATACACACAAAACGAAGACTACACAAAAAATTACTACTCAATTTAAGAATAGAAACATGACATTTTATCTTTACTGAAATCGGTGAACTGATGGGAAAGGGGGGAAAGGGGAGTGGTTGGAATTTAAATTTTTAGAAGGGGAATCCCCTTCCATTAGGCCCTTAAAGGGTGAAATTTCCCTTTTTCCAGGGTTATTTTCCCCCTTTCTTTTTTTAATGCCACTAGACCAGTTTGAAGTCATTTGACCTGTCCAACAACAAATCTGTCCATAAGGTCTGTACCCCCATTTTTTTAAAAGATTTGCCAAAAAATGGGTCACAACTTTGTCATCGAAACAGTCACCAGCACAGTTTTAATAGCTGTGTTTGGGTGATTTTTTATCCATAAAGGTTTGCACTTCAACCCCCTTTGCCAAAAAACATTTCCTTTAAACCTTTTAATTTGGGACAATGGATTCCCAAAAACTGGCCAAAAGGCTTTTCAGGGGAAACTCCAAATCCCTTTAAAATCTTTCTTAATTTCCATACTAATTCTCCCCCCCTTTTTTTCCACCCGGGGGGCATTAGAAGCTTTTCTTTTGGGGGGCCCCTGGGACTTAAATTTCAGTTTAAAAACACAAAAAACACTGGATAAAAAGGGGAAATGTAAATGAATGTATGAGTGGATGCGACTGCACTGGCCCCGGGTTTTAACACTGGCACCCAGGGGGAGCTGAGGCCACACAGGGATGCGTCCCAAAATTAATCACGAAGGGGCGATTTATCGGGGGGTGGAAAAAGTTTTTGCTTCAATGTTTCGTAGGGGGGTTTTTAAACGTAACGCATCTTCTTAAGGGCGGGGGCCCCCTGTACTGAAAACTTTCCCTTTCTCCAAAACTCCTTCTCCCCAATTTGATATCCAGTTTTTTTTATCTAAACTTTTTGATACCCTCACCCTTACTCTTTTCATGTTCACTTTCAATTTTCTACCTTTACAACACACTCCCAAAATCGCCACTAATTTTTGCAATTTTTCTTTAGAATCTCCCATAAGCATAGTATCATCACAAAAAGTAACTGTCACTTTCCATTTTGTATTTAATTCCCCATAATTTAATCCCACCCCTCTAAGAATCCCCACATTTACTTCTTTTAAAACCCCCCATCTATAAATAATTAAACAACTATGGTGACATTACCCCTCCCTGTTAAAACCTATTTTTAACTGGGAAATAGTCTCCCCCTTTTCACACACCCTAACCTGAGCACACTATCCTCAAAAAAACCCTTTTTAACAGCATTTAGTAACTTCCCAAACCTATTCCAATACAGGGACCCCCGGTTAACGTTTTTTAATCCGTGCAAGAGGGCTCATCTTTATGCGAAATAACGTTATGCGAATTAATTTTTTCCCCAAAAAAAAAATGGAAATAAAAATTAAACCCTCAAACGCCCAAAAGTATGAAAAAAATTTTTTTACCACATAAATGTTAATTTTAATCAACAAACTGAAAAAGGCATGCACAATTACATGACACTTACTTTTTTTTGAAGATCGGTGATAGATGGGATGGGAGGGGGGGAGACATTATCTTTTACGTTTAAAGGGAATCCCCCTTTCCCTTAGGACTTTAGGTAGCAAGTCCTTTTCTGGGGTTACTTCCCTTCTTTTTTTTTAAAAGCCACTAGGACCACTTCAATCACTGGACCCGTCGCACAAAAAATCTGTCCATAGAGCTCTGTACCTCCCGTTTTTCAAGACTTTCCTAAAAGGCCATAACATTGTCATTGAAATATCACAAGCACGGCTTCAAAGCTGTGTCAGGGTGATTTTCACTATAAAGGTTTGAGTTTCAAAAACCACCCTCTGCACACATTTCCTTAAACTTTGAAGTAGGCACAAAGGATTCCACAAATGGCATAGGGTTTTCAGGGTTAGCCCCAAACCCTTCAAAATCTTTCTTAATTTCCATACAAATTTTCACCCTTTTTTTCCACAGGGTTTTTTGGGACTAGAAGCTTTTGGGGGCCCCGGTCACTTATTTTCAACAAACCCCCACCCAAAACCTGTAATAAACGAAAATTCCCAGTGATGCTTGGATGTTACCGCGGAGGGGCTGGGTAAACAAAGGGACGCCGGCACATGGAGGGGACTTGGACGCTCTCGGGGAAAAAACGGTATGCGGGTTTTTTAACGTATGCGGGGCAAAAATTTTGCGATAAAAGTAATCGATGCGGAAAAAAGCTATGCGATGCC
>NW_026472232.1:0-11568 GCF_026875155.1 Cherax quadricarinatus
GTGGGGTGGGGGGGGTTGCGCTATTTCAAAAGCGTCATAGGCACCAAAGAACAATCGCAAGCACAACCCCATCAGGGAATACGAGGTATGATATATCTCTCATCTCCTCTCTCTTCTTCTCTATCTCTCTATCTCTCTCTCTCCCCTCAGGGAAACCCTTTTAAGACGATGAGGAAGCTGCTCATTTTCCACCCCAGACAGCCCCATTTCTCCTAGCAGTGTTGGACATGAGACGAACCATCTGCCCATCACGTGGCTGGATGCGGGGGAGATGAAAGATTTTTTTCCCATGATTAAATATCATAGCCCAAGAAGAACCGCTGATGGAACCGGAAAATTAATGGAGAGGATTATATACAATTTTGAAGTAAGAAGGCTCTTTTGGAGTAGCATAGGTGAATAACAATAAGGACTTAATAGGTAATACAGAATGAAAAGATGGGTTTAATTAATATATAAATATAAATAAATATAATAATAATAATAATAATAATAATAATAATAATAATAATAATAATTAATACAAAATACCTAGATCTTCAATGATTGTTGGTATCGCGATTAGAATAAACATTAGTGTGTATCCCTCAATGTATATATATAGAGAGTTTGCTTTAATCTTTACTAAAGAGAATAAAGTAAGCTTGATGTTACTGAGCAACTGAATTACGCCTTACTGACCCAAATGTTGTCGTTAGGTCTTAAGCATAAATGAAGTCACGAAGTATTTCTTTCTGGTTGCGTTACTGAAGTATATTTGGTGTTCCCCAGACTGCCTAACCTCGGACTTGTAACCTGCCAAATAAAATTGCGTTTCACTGCGGGAACTCCAGCGTGAAGACTTTGCTCATCGGGCGAATAAATCGATAACTCATTTTTTTTTTTATATTTGGCAAGTTGCCCCCTTCCTCCATCCCTGCAAACTTGTGTTTTCGGGTTTATTTTTTTCAAGATCCGTCTGGTTAACCTATGCGCGAGTCTGGCACTGCTGCCTGAGTCAGGATTTGGCACAGCTAACGTGCTGTTGCATGAGTAGTTATGGCACTGTGGGAGCACTGCTGCATGAGTCAAATTCTGGCACTACTGTATGAGTTAAGTTCTGGTCTGCTGCTCCTTGCCGTCCTCAGCCAAGGTGTAGTCAGCTTTACAGTTAAAAAAAAACTGATCGTCACCAGTATTTCTGGTACTGATTACAAGGCAGTGAGTTAATTTTAATGGCTTCATCCTTATATTAATTCCAGCTTAACCACCATCATCTTTTCCACAACCATCAGCACCATTATCAACCCCAGCCCACCACTGCACCCACCCAACGAAACCCCCCCACCTACCACCACCACCACCACCACCACCACCACCACCACCACCACCACCACCACCACCAACCACCACCACCACTAACTCCCACCATCACCAGGAACGTAGCATCTCAAATACTATCATCTCCTTGTGTGAGCAAGCCGTGTTGGGATTATGCAGGAACCATTGTGTTAAAGTCCACATTTGTGTTTCATGGTTATCCCAGAGCTCTTAACTCCATTACCATGCAAACTGAGCCGACTTCTGTTGCTATCGAGCCATCTTTTCCCAATGTTGCCCAGCAGTGGTTGAATCCAAGAGTGTTGAGGTTCATTTGGCCCCTAGATGAAGACACTTGACAATTGGAGCGTATCCGGACGTTCATGAAGGCAATCGCTAATGGATCAACGATACCAATTGACTAATGCTTGAATTCAAGGAAATTCGAGGTTGGTCCTCACTTGTGAATAGCGAAACATCATAAAATTTTGGCATGTGTACTATTCTTGTATCACCATTTTTTCATTTTGTGAGATCCAAATGTAAGTAGAACGATACCTGTCCCATTCCATAACATCATACATCTCAAGTTACACGTGAACTGAGTGCTTCTTGGTGATTGTGAAAGGCGAGATCAATAATAATAAAAATAATAATTCTATAAATGTAAATGAAATACTATTAATATTTGCTTCAAATGACACATACAGAAAATACAGACATTATATTGTTTCGATGTCTCATCTGTATTTTCCTCTGTTTAATACAAAAATTCAAAAATCGATATATATATATATATATATATATATATATATATATATATATATATATAATATATATATATAAATATATATATAATATATATATATATATAATATATATCGATATTTGTATTCGGGTTGGGCCAGATCTTTGTTTCCTCTACATAAACGCGATCGCATCCCCCACATGGGTGGGATCCGGGAAGTCCCTACTGTGACTGGGGTTCCTGATAGGGTCAGTGTGCCCGGTGAATTCTTAAATAGATTTTTTCGTGGGAAAAGGATCGCAGTGTTGGTGTCAGCTGTCCGAAAGCAGAGATGTGTGGGGAAGCCGATGTCTGTCAGTGTGTAGAATCAATCAAACGATCAGTGTTTTATATGTCTCTGGGATCGGTGAAGATACTTAGGGTTTCGATTTAATTGAGGAGTGTATGGGCGCGTTTGAGAATTTCATGTCAGAATAAGCGCTATCAATGTATGGTTGTTATCATACGGTAGGTCGCTGCTAAAAGTCTACCTACCGTGTAGTCGGCTTCCAGAGGTCACAACAACCTCGCGTCCCGATTCTCGGCCACTTGCCGTCTCCACAGTCATAACCACAACCAGTAGTTAATAATAAAATAATTAATAATAATAATAATAATAATAATAATAATAAGAATATTAATAATAATTAATAAAATAATAATAATTATTATATTATTATTATTATTATTATTATTATTATTAATATTTATTAATCATTATAATTTATAATAAAAATAAAACGCAACATGGAAACACCAAAAATATCCAAGAAATACGCCAAGTGATATCAAAAGAAGGAAATAATAAACACCAAGAAATGAGGAGACGGAGAAAGTCGGTTAGTTTTCCCTGTGCTGAGCGAAGAAATGGAACGTGACAACTGGGCGAGTTAGTAAGTGTCCTGGGTGATGGTGAAGCAGAGAGCTTGAGTGGACCATCACGCTCGCCTTGAGTCGTGGACAGGCTCACTCGACTGAACTGACTGCGCCTCTTCAACTCTTCAAGAGGGGAAGACACTTCGTGCTGGTTTGAGGTTGCTGTGGTAGCGGTGAAGGGAAATGGGGTTTGCCCAGGAAACTGGAGCCAACCAGGCATCTACTCGAACCTATCCTTGGGTATATTCAAATTAACACCTTATTTCCCAAGTGTGCTGATTAGACCCCTACTGAAATTTAACGCTTCTCGTGAATACAGTATTATCAAACTGCCTTGGCAGAAGTAACAGTTGTTTTCTCTGTAATTCTCTGTTGTTTTTTTGGTAATTCATATTTTTTTTTTAATGAAAAAGACACACGGACGCTTTAATTAAACGACTTTTTTTTTTTACACTACTGAATTTACGAGTAAATGCTGTATAGCTAGTAAAAAACAAAATTTACACACAAATAACTTTACATAGAGAAACATTATATGACGACGTTACCGTTCCGACATGGACCATAAACTACTAACTAAGTAATTCACAAAAATGTTCAAACTACGGTCATGAAGACGACCACTTTAAAAATGGTAGAAGAAAAAAACGTAGAGCACAACGTCTCAAAGACGTCTCACCTACAAGAAGCTTACAGCCCTCCTCCATCTCAATTTTCCTTATAACAGTCAAAGTTTATCTCTTCCACCCCTGCACTTTTGGTTTTTTCAAAAACCAAAAATTTCAGACTGCGTCCCCAGTAAAGTTATACTGAGGGATAGAACGACCGTATTATCGCAGATTTATTAAATGACCGGCAACATGCTGTGGCCTTTTTGTTGTACGGGTCTCAGTTTTGGGGTTAGTGTGTGTGTGATTACATGGGGAGTTTTAATGGTTAATCATAGAAATAATATTTTATGTTGGGGGCATTTGTAGGATTTCTTGTAATATAATAATAATAATAATAATAATAATAATAATAATAATAATATTATAATTGGGATATTGGCAGTTTTGGAGTGATATGTTGTGTAATCACTACACGTATATGCTTCTAAACTGGTTGTAATTCTGAGCACCTCTGCAAAAGCAGTGAAAATGTGAGAGTGTGGTGAAAGTGTTGAATGATGATGAAAGTATTTTCTTTTTTGGGGATTTTCTTTCTTTTTTTTGGATCACCCTGCCTCGGTGGGAGACGGCCGACTTGTTGAAAAAAAAAAAATTATTATTATTATTATTATTATTATTATTATTATTATTATTATTATTATTATTATTATTATTATTATAGTAAAATAGATATTATTAATGAAAATTAAACAATGCTCAGAGAACAGCACAATGTGTTTATCCTACTAGGAAGAAATGGGACAGCGAGAGAGCTGAAGAGACTTCCCCCTATTGTTTACTTGGAACAGAAAATGGAATCACTGACGCATGTATCACGCAAGAGATATAAATATGTGTACTACCGCGGGTGTGTCAACAGCTGTTGACTGACTGACCACATCTCCATTGTAGGGTGGGCTGGCTCAGGCGGGTGGGCGGGCTGGCTGCTAGTTTGCTTGTGCGAGTGGATGAATAGCTGAGTGGATGGATGAGTGGTTACCTAAGTACTGATAGGTTGAACGGCTGAACCCCTCAAGGAAGGTTCCTTGATGTTGGTGAGGGGCTCTTGATTTAGGGAATTGGATCTGTGCTCCAGTTCCCCGAATTAAGCCTGAATGCCTTCCACATCCCCCCCCACAGGCGCTGTATAATCCTCCAGGTTTAGCGCTTCCCCCTTGATTATAATAATAATGAACGGCTGAATTTGGAGGGTCCATCAGTGAATGGAAGATTTGCTAATTTAGTGAACTTAGTTGGGGACAACGGACTGGGCTGATTGGCTACTTGACTTCCTAGCAAGAGTTTTGACATTGCTGAGTGACTGGTGCTGACCTGGGTTGCTGACTGGCTTCCTTGCTGGTTGGCCGACTCAAGCCTTCTCAAGACAGACAGCGGGAATTTGCATAACACAGAGTTCCCTCTGGAACCACACGCTGATAAATATCTTTTAAAGAGAATGAAAAAGCAATAGAAATAACCTCGCTTTGCTTTGGTGGAGTGTTGCAGGGATGCCTGCGAGACACTACACCCACGACGAGGAGAAAAGAGAGATAACTAGAAAAAAAAAAAGGAAGATAAAGAGTAATGTAACACGAAAGTAAATGATGCATGGGAAAGGACCCTCTTGTGTGTGACCTGTCACTCATCATATCAAAAAACAAATGGGCATTGTGAACCCGCAGTGGTTTGTGAGGAGGGAGAGGACATCCCGAGATCCCGGAGAGGTATCAAGATTAACGACGTTTCACTCCTGGTTCTTACTTTTTAGCATACAAAGGTTCTCTGGCTTTGTAAACACACTGCCTGCCCATGTTTGACTAGCACGCCAGATTCTGTGACTTATTTTGCGCTTGCTTTGTTCGTCCTCTGGGTCTTGCAGCCTCTGTGTTACAGAAAAATTGAATACTATAAGATGTGTTTACTTTGTTTAAATCTTTGTTAATGTCTGGCTTAAAAAGACAGAAACTTTAATGTCTGCATCCGAATGCTTCTTTCTCGAATCCACATTTATTTACATACATAAAATGCATTCTTCAAGTTTAATTTTAATACTTCTAAAACTTGATGAAATCCTTGCTGCGGAAGCTGCTGTCGCATCCACTGACTAAATGTACCCGAGATCTGGTTTAGCGAGGGAATTATGGCAGTTTTATCTGCTTCAGCTTCTTTCCGATACTTGAACAATGAATGCGAGGGTGTTAGAATGTCAGTGGATCTGATTCTCCCCATCCTTCTCCAAGTGTGTAGCCACTGCCCCGACTGTGACCTAGCAAGACCGCTCTTATAAATTTTAAAGTTCTCAGATTGGAGGTATCTCTACAGCTGCAAAAAAAAATTAGGATTAAATATTTCTAACATGCTGCGGTCGTAAATTTTGTGAAACATCCACGGAGCCTGACCGAATGACATATCGCTTTTAGTGAACCACTGACTTTTTTTTGCAAAATTGTGGCTCTAGGATAGAACGCTGGTGACAGTTTGTTTGGTGACATTGCCTGGATGTGGCTCTTGTCGGGTGTTTAGACAATAGTACCACCTTTGTAAGAGCTTGATCCAAAGCTGTTCATTATTCCGAGCCGTCCAGCTGTGTTGCCTTCAGGGATTCTATTCCCCTGCACCTCCCGTTTTAAGGTGGTTGCTCATGTTTGCAATTTGCCTCGACCGGTTTTTTGCGTTAACGAATAGACGGATCAGGTTCAGGTTGGGGGAAGGAGGAAATTACATTCCTACTATGGCAGACACTAAGGCTATAGCGACCTACTGCCTGTCTGTGGGCACTACTAGCAAGTTGATAACAGTATTGTAATAATGTCGAATAAGTTTACCGTCACATCTGTAAGAGGATATGGAGGATGCAGAATAGAAAAAGTTACCAACACTCTTGAATGCCCTTGTTTTTTCTCTAGGCTGAAGAAATTTAGTACACAACAACCCCTTTTAAGACAGGCGATAGTGTAGACATGGAAACAGTGCAAGAACTCCACTATCCACAACATTCACACACCTAAATCATACGGAACTCCTAAAATCACTCAAAACTGTAACTCTCTGAAAGTAGACAGAAATTACACAAACACAATTTCCATCCACAAAAATAATAAGCCAATACCAAAATCTGCATACCGTAATTAGTCCATAAAAGAAGAGAAGGCAGTTCCCAGGAACTTGTGAATCATCTGAGCATGACGTTACCCACAGTCCTGGGTCCAGACCATGTATGAAGGCGATGATTGCTGGAACCATCGATAGATTGCCTTAGTCTTCAAGGTTAGTGGGTCTTGGCATTCTCTTTCCATAGAAAGTCAATGATTTAGGTGTTGGCACGTGGGCGACCTGTTCTTCTCTGTGCGTGCGAGCTGGGTTCTTACACACATGATATGATACTCTCCAGATCATCAAACAAAATGAAATTGATAGAGATGCTTCCAGTTGCTTTTATTGGAACGTACATTTTGAACAAATTTGACTCTGTCATATTTTTCAACATATATCAATGCATTACTAAGCTACGTTTTTTTTCCAAATTTCAGATCCACAATCTTTATAATTAATAAATCTTAATTACAATAAAATGATCTATACAGCGTTCAAATGATTAAGGCCATAAAAATGGTAATGTAAGTTTAATACCAATATCAATTGTGCAATAACATCGGACGGCTTTTCAATGGAAAAATACAAGCTCTATACTGTATCAACTCCACCGTTAGTACAGAAGAGACAGCGGTGCGGTCATTGTCTTCGATGTGTCTGTTCGCCCAGCACAAAGGCAACAAACAAACTATGCAGACCCGTTTGGCAGCCAGAGCGTCCAGATGAAGTCACACTACCACTCTGATGTATAATGCGAGGTGTGAGACTAAGCCAATTCATCTGTAGTGACCACCATCCTCCTTTTTTCGACACACTGGATCTTAGAGGTATGGCAACTGCTAAGCCACAGATAAAACTACTCGAATACTCTCATTACAAGGACATCGCAAACCTTTAACAGCTACATCCCCAGAAGGCTCCAAGACTCTTAGTTTACCTCGGGAAAAAATTCGTGCTCAACTTCCTGAGTGAGGTAAACGATAAATTCGTTAATTAATCCAAGGGACCCAAGAGCATAAATGTCTTATGCCAGCATTTTTTTTTTTTTTTTTACCTTTTACTCGCATCTTAGGTGAAATTTTTGGCATATACATTTTGTTTATATAGGTAACATGAAGTTTTATGAGAAACATATTAGACCGGCCTTATTTCAACACCATCAATTTTTAATGGAAAACCTTTTATTTTCTCACTTTTCAAGGGGGTTCCCTTTGGGATGGCGGAAAGGTCTCTTGATCCAAAAACATGGATCAACCTCCCAGTCCATGGATTAAAACTCATCATTCTCATATTCCGGGCACTTTTTCGGGGTCACGGTTTCCACGTGATAATAATAAAATAATAATAATAATAAAAAATAATAATAATAATAATAATAAAAAATAATAACTTAATTTCGTTTCCGAACCTATTGCTTCAGACCCGAGAGAGCTCGAGCAGTTAAGGATATTACAAAAAAAAAATTCTCTGCCATCTTTGTGATTTTCCGTCCACTGGAAGGTTATTAAAATTAAATAATCTCAATAAAAGTGTTACGCTTATAGTTCCCTGGGAAGATAATTTGGCGATATGCACTTTTTAGTACCCGAATCACTTTCTAAATGTGTAATCAATGATACTGACTTTGATGACTGAGTAAATGCCCTTGTGTCTTACCAATGGTTTTACCCGTGGGCTCTGAAGAATTTTCTCTCCTATTTTAATGATTTTAACAATATGGAATGTGTCACTTGTTTACTGGATAACCCCAGTTTTTTTACGTGAGAGCACCGCAGTGATGATTAACAGTCCAAATGGCACACAACCAACGGCAATATTAACTTCAACGTTGCCTGTTGCAAAGTACAGGCATCACTTCCTCAACAATTGCCATCAGAAAATTCAGCTTAGTTTAACTAAAACAACATTCACTTCTGGAAAACCCACACGGTTTACTCTTCTTGTTTATTAAATAATTAGGAACAAACGACAAAAAAATACTGCAGGATCCCAATCGCAAACCAATATCACTGTTCTCTTCCTCAATAATAAATAAAACAATTTAATAACAACGACAGCTCGGGATTTGGAGAGAATAAATATTTTAGGCAAGTATGATGATTTAAAATTTCTAGAATATAATGAAGATGTGGCAGTTAATGAATATTCACTCCTTATGCTGATCTCCGTCCCTGATACAGGACGAATAATGTAACTGCTTAGGAGTTCAAAGAGACTTGTACGTGATAATGCAGCTAAGGAATATATTAGCTATATTCAAGCGCAACTGGACTTTTTATTCACTCTTGTAATCCTACTCGTATCAAAATTATTGGTGAATAAAAATCGCAATCTTTCTGAATTTAATCACTGATAATTTTACACTTCATTTGATCTGTCTTTTTTTTAATAATTGAATAAGTATGTATGTGGTATCAAAAATGCTCTCACTGCTTTTCCTTGGCTGATTTTCAGGGTTTGACAAGGTTAGGTTAAGGATCCCCAAACTTTATTGACAACTATTTACAGGTTAAAAGGGTTCTTAACTTTATTGGGAAGATAAGAGCTGTTTCTTTCATCAGCTATTTGAAAGCATTTTATTGTTATGAAAAAATAAAGTAGGGAAGAAGATGAAGTTGGAGCCCTCGTGGGCCAGCATTTTTATCTGATCAACTGACTTTAAACTCGTTGATATTATAATGCTGCACGAATGATTCCATACTCGAGTCCCTCCTGGGGATAAATGATCTCAGATGAAGTGATGTTCTGGAGAAGGGTACCCGCCAGAGTGAAGTTGCTGCTTTCTGCCCCTCTTGTGGTAAGCAGCTTGCGTCCCTAAGTGAGGTGTTTCATCGCCTTCCCCCAAATCCGCATCTATGTCCAGTGACACCAAACAACCCTCTCAACACCACTCATCATTCCCTATCATAAACCATCACTGTTCTCAAGTAACAGTAATTCCGTTCTGCTGGAGGACACCTATAAATCTTCGTAGTTACTGAAGTTTTACTGGAATACACTTGACCAATAGCCCCAGTGAAGTTCCCAGCTCAGTTTGATGACAAGTTACATCATGTGACGCATAAAACCCATCCTGTGTGATGGGCTGCGACGGGGGGGAAAACAGATGTTTTCTTTCCACTTTGTTATTATTGAATATGAAGCAGCACAGAGCTGACATTTTCAATTTTGTTAATAAAACATTCACCACCTGACCTCCGCCGTAACCTCGCACCACTGCTGAATAACCGTACCACTACTACCACCAACCACCCCTCCACCGACCACCACCCCACCTCCACTACCACCTTCACTACTACACCCCCACCACCACTACCGCCACCATCACCACCTCCACTACCACCACCCCCTCCACTACCACCACCACCTCCACTACACCACCCCCCAACCCACCCACCATCCACCACCACCACTACCTAACCACACCACCACCACCACCACTACCACCACCACAACACCTCTAACACCACCACCCCCTCCACTCCACCACCACCTCCACACACACCACCACCACCACCACCCCACCATTACCACTACACCACCCACCTCCCCTACCACCACCACCTCCACTCCACTACCACCTCCACTGCCATTACCAACACCACTACCACCACCACTTCCACTACCACCACCACCTCCACTACCACTACCACCAACCACCTCCACTACCATCATCACCACCACAACTACCCCCCCCATCACCACCTCCACTACCACCACCACAAACCCCACCACTACACTACCACCACCTCACCACCCCCCTAACCACCACACCACCACACCCCCCCCCACCCCCAAACCACCCCCTCCACCCCAACACCCCACCTCCAACCACCACCACCCACCACCTCCTCCACTACCACCCCCACTTCCGCCACCGCTACCTCCACTACCAACCACCACCTCCACTACCACCACCTCCACTACCACCATCACCACCACCACCACCACCACCCCACCACCACCACCACCACCACCACCACCCCCTCACCATACTACTCCCACCACAATCATCACCACTTCCATTTACCTCCGCCACCGCCACCACCACTACCACTACCACCACCACAACCCCCATATCACCACCACTACCACCACCACATCAGAATAACTGATACATTGTTTACCGAACTTCACATTCAGCCCACTTTTTAAACATCCCGTTATCAGTGCAGTTCGTCGGAGAGTGTTTAACGTGAAAACCCGAGCTTGTGACAGTTCGCGTTAATCGTGTGAGTAATCTCGGCTCCAAACAGACAGCACCAGACCCCCAAAATGAATCCCCCAGGCTCCAAGGATCTCTTGTGTATGGGCCTGGTAATGATTTTTTTTCCTGTAAAGAAGAAAGAAACAATGAGCAGACCTTGTATGTACGTGTGTGTGTTGTGTGTGTGTGTGTGTGTGTGTGTGTGGTGTTTTGTGTGTGTTGGGTGTGTGTTGTGTGTGTGTGTGCGTGTAATTGAGTTCATTAGCATTACCTGGGAGTATACCTGGAGAGGGTTTCGGGGGTCAATGCCCCCGCGGTCCTGTCTGAGACCAGGCTCGTGGGGGGATCAGGGCAAAACCAATCAATGCCGTTAATTAATGCCATTTTAATTAGTTAGATTTAGCAAATAATATGTTCGTAAATTAATTTATATCGAAGAAATCAATCAATCAATGATTTGCAAATGTGAAGGGTTATCAGCCCTGTAATAACTTCAGACAGTTTTTACCAAGGCTGGCTCCTCCTCAGGAAAATTAGTGAATAGAAAAAGAAATATAACTGACAAACATAACACTTTATTATATAGAAAATATAAAATTAAAACCTTTTAAAATGAAAAATTAAACCTACATTTAAAGAAAAAGAAAAATGAAAAA
>NW_026472234.1:0-10977 GCF_026875155.1 Cherax quadricarinatus
TCTCATAACAAAAAAAATGCTTTCAAATGGCTATGTAGTAACAGCTCTTAGCTTGCCAATAAAGTTAGGAATCCTTACCTGTAAATAGCTGTCAATAAAGCTAGGGATCCTTAACCTTGTCAAACCCTGTGGAAAAAAAAAAAAAAGAGAGAATAGGAAGACGTACACAAACGCATGAATACGCTCACACATACCGTAACAGTAGCACAACACCCGGTAAATGACCGTTTTTCGGTAACTGTATACAAGGCACAATCCACAAAGTGACAACGGCCGACAATGTCAACGCCTCGGGTCGCAATGGTTTCTTTCGAACTTGAAACCCCTGGCAGGTCTTAGACCCAACCCTGGGTGTTAGTGAGTGGGTGACGGGGGGGGGGAAGGAGGAGAACAAATATAGAATGGAAGACATTGTAATGGGGAGAAAGAGGGAAAGGAAGGGAGGGAGGAAGATGTTGAGAGGGAAGAAAGAAGGGGACCAGTCGTGAGGGGAGAGAAGAAAAATGAAAGAAAGAGGGGGGAGGAAAAAGAGGCTGGGTAAAGAATAGGGGAATGAAAAAGATATTAATAACGAGGAAGATAATAGAACGCAGAAGGAAAGGGAAAGGTAGAAAGAAGGGAGAGGGAGGAGAGGAGCAAGGAATAAAGAGGAGGGGCTAGAGAAAAAGAGGGAATGAAATGAAAACGACAAGGAAAAGGTAAACGATAGGAGAAAACGGAAGAGTGTTAAGGAGAGAGAAGAGTTAGAATGAAAGAGGATAAAGAGGAAGAGGATTTGAAGGAGCTGAGAAGAGAAGTGGATGAAAGGGGATAGAAAGAGAGGAAGATAGAGAGAGGAGGATGAGGAGGGACTGTGAAAAAAAGATGGGAGAGAACTGGGGAAGAAAAAGAAGACAATAGGATAGAGAAGAGAAAGAGAACGCGAAGGTAGAAGAAAGAGAACATAGAAGAAAATAAAGGAGAAAAGCGGGAGGAAGGGAGATGAGGGTATAGCACATCCTGGCATGCCCAAAAAACCCAGCTGAGGTATACAACATCCTGGCATGCTAACCTAGCTGAGGTATAAACATCCTGGCATGCTAACCTAGCTGAGGTATACCACATCCTGGCATGCTACCTAGCTGAGGTATACCACATCCTGGCATGCTAACCTAGCTGAGGTATACCACATCCTGGCATGCTAACCTAGCTGAGGGATACAACATCCTGGCATGCTAACCTAGCTGAGGTATACAACATCCTGGCTGCTAACCTGCTGAGGTATACACATCCTGGCATGCTAACCTAGCTGAGGTATACAACATCCTGGCATGCTAAAACCCAGCTGAGGTATACAACATCCTGGCATGCTAACCTAGCTGAGGTATACCACATCCTGGCATGCTAACCCAGCTGAGGTATACCCCATCCTGGAAAGCTAACCTGCTGAGGTATACCACATCCTGGTATGCTAACCTAGCTGAGGTATACCACATCCTGGCATGCTAACCTAGCTGAGGTATACCACATCCTGGGATGCTAACCTAGCTGAGGTAAAACCACATCCTGGCATGTAACCTAGCTGAGGTACACAACATCCTGGCATGCTAACCTAGCTGAGGTATAGCACATCCTGGCATGCTAAAACCCAGCTGAGGTATACAACATCCGGCATGCTACCTAGCTGAGGTATACCACAACCTGGCATGCTAACCTAGCTGAGGTATACCACATCCTGGCATGCTAACCTAGCTTTAGGGATTTCAACATCCTGGCATGCTAACCTAGCTGAGGTATACCCCATCCTGGCATGCTAACCTTTGCTGAGGTAACCACATCCTGGCATGCTAAACTAGCTGAGTATAAACCCCATCCTGGCATGCTAACCTAGCTGAGGTATACCCCAAACCTGGTATGCTAACCTAGCGAGGTATACCCCATCCTGGCATGCTAACCTAGCTGGGTATACCACATCCTGGCATGCTAACCTAGCTGAGGTTATACCACATCCTGGCATGCAACCTAGCTGAGGTATTTCCACATCCTGGCCCTGCTACCCAGCTGAGGTATACCACATCCTGGCATGCTAAAACCCAGCTGAGGTATACCACATCCTGGCATGCTAACCTAGCTGAGTATACAACATCCTGGCATGCTAAACCTAGCTGAGGTATACAACATCCTGGCATGCTTACCCAGCTGAGGTATACAACATCCTGCATGCTAACCTAGCTGAGGTATACCACATCCTGGCAGCTAACCTAGCTGAGGTATACCACATCCTTGGCATGCTAACCTAGCTGAGGTATACAACATCCTGGCATGCTAACCTAGCTGAGGTATACCACATCCTAGCATGCTAACCTAGCTGAGGTATACAACATCCTGGCATGCTAACCTAGCTGAGGTATCCACATCCTGGCATGCAAACCTAGCTGAGGTATAAACCCCATCCTGGCATGCTAACCTAGCTGAGGTATACCACATCCTGGCATGCTAACCCAGCTGAGGTATACCACATCCTGGCATGCTAACCTAGCTGAGGTATACCACATCCTGGCATGCTAAACCTAGCTGAAAGGGATACACATCCTGCATGCTAACCTAGCTGAGGTATACCACATCCTGGCATGCTAACCTACTGAGGTAAAACCACATCCTGGCATGCTAACCTAGCTGAGGTATACCACATCTGGCATGCTAACCTAGCTGAGGTATACCACATCCCGGCAAGCTAACCTAGCTGAGGTATACAACACCTGGCATGCTAACCTAGCTGAGGTATACCACATCCTGGCATTCTAACCTAGCTGAGGTACACAACATCCTGGCATGCTAACCTAGCTGAGGTACACAACATCCTGGGTATGCTAACCTAGCTGAGGTATACCACATCCTGGCATGCTAACCTAGCTGAGGTATACAACATCCTGGCATGCTAACCTAGTGAGGTATACCACATCCTGGCATTGCTAACCTAGCTGAGGTACACAACATCCTGGTATGCTAACCTAGCTGAGTACACAACATCCTGGCATGCTAACCTAGCTGAGGTATACCCCATCCTGGCATGCTACCTAGCTGAGGTACACAAATCCGGCATGCTAACCTAGCTGAGGTTTCACAACATCCTGGTATGTAACCTAGCTGAGGTACACAACATCCTGGTATGCTAAACCTAGCTGAGTATACCACATCCTGGCATGCTAACCTAGCTGAGGTATACCCCATCCTGGCATGCTAACCTAGCTGAGGTATACCACATCCTGGCATGCTAACCTAGCTGAGGTATACAACATCCTTGGGATGCTAACCTAGCTGAGGTATACCCCATCCTGGGATGCTAACCTAGCTGAGGTATACAACATCCTGGCATGCTAACCTAGCTGAGGTATACCACAATCCTGGCATGCTAACCTAGTGGGTATACAACATCCTGGCATGCAACCTAGCTGAGGTATAACCACATCCTGGCATGCTAACCTAGTGAGGTATACCACATCCTGGCAGCTAACCTAGCTGAGGTATACCACATCCTGGCCATGCTAACCTAGCTGAGGTATACCACATCCTGGCATGCTAACCTAGCTGAGGTATACCACATCCTGGCATGCTAACCTAGCTGAGGTATACCACATCCTGGCATGCTAACCTAGCTGAGGTATACCCCCATCCTGGCATTGCTAACCTAGCTGAGGTATACAACATCCTGGCATGCTAACCTAGCTGAGGTATACCACATCCTGGCATGCTAACCTAGCTGAGGTATACAACATCCTGGCATGCTAACCTAGCTGAGTTATAACAACATCCGGCATGCTAACCTAGCTGAGGTATACAACATTTCCCGGCATGCTAACCCCAGCTGAGGGATACCACATCCTGGCATGCTAACCTAGCTGAGGTATACCACATCCTGGCATGCTAACCTAGCTGAGGTATACAACATCCTGGCATGCTAAAACCCAGCTGAGGTATACCACATCCTGGCATGCTAACCTAGCTGAGGTATACAACATCCTGGCATGCTAACCTAGCTGAGGGGATACAACATCCTGGGATGCTAACCTAGCTGAGGTATACAACATCCTGGCATGTTAACTAGCTGAAGGTTTTACAACATCCTGGCATGCTAACCTAGCTGAGGTATACAACATCCTAGCATGCTAACCTAGCTGAGGTATACAACATCCTACATGCTAACCTAGCTGAGGTATACAACATCCTGGCATGCAATATAGCTGAGGTATACCACATCCCAGCATGCTAACCTAGCTGAAGTATACAACATCCTAGCATGCTAACCTAGCTGAGGTATACAACATCCTAGCAATGCTAACCTAGCTGAGGTATACAACATCCTGGCATGCTAATATAGCTGAGGTATACCACTCCTAGCATGCTAACCTAGCTGAGGTATACAACATCCTAGCATGCTAAAAACCCAGCTGAGGTATACAACATCCTAGCAAAGCAACCTAGCTGAGGTATACAACATCCTAGCATGCTAATCTAGCTGAGGTATACAACATCCTGGCATGCTAATATAGCTGAGGTATACCCCCATCCTACCATGCTAACCTAGCTGAGGTATACCACATCCTAGCATGTTATCCTAGCTGAGGTATACCACATCCTAGCATGCTAACTTATTTGAGGGATAAACCACAAAGGGCCCAGCATGCCCAACCTAGCTGAAGTATGGGACATCCACCATGCTAAAAAGTAGCTGAGGTATACCACATCCTGGGCATGCTAACCTAGTTGAGATATACCAACATCCTTGCATGCTAACCTAGCTGGGTTTTACCACATCCTGGCATGCTAACTTAGCTGAGGTATACCACATCCTAGCATGCTAACCTAGTTGGATATACCACATCCTAGCATGCTAAACCTAGCTGAGGTTATACCACATCATGCTGCTAACCTAGGCTGAGGTATACCAAAATCCTGGCATGCTAACCTAGCTGAGGTAACCACCATCCGGTATGCTACCTAGCTGAGTTTTACCACATCCTGGCATGCTAAAACCCAGCTGAGGTATACCCACAATCCAAGCATGCTAACCTAGCTGAGGTTACCCCATCCTAGGATTTTAATACCACGAGTCATATTTTCAACAATTCCCAGGAGCCTAAACCCGCAGGGGGCATGCAGCGCCTGGGAAAGATCACCTGGGTTTGATCCATGGAAAGGGTGGGTGGGTGCTGGAGGCCTCCAAGGTCGCCTAACCACGACCCCCTTTACCAGCCCGGTGGTGCCGACTCGAACCAGCCCTCTACAGAGTTCACCAGCGTGTGAACTCTCGCACTTGTGTTTTTTATTCTTTGTTTCGAGTTTGTTTTTGTTTGTGTGTCTGTGTGGGGTAAAAGTATCCCCCCTGGGGGATGCTCCTCTGTTTTCTCCTCCCCTTCCTCCTCCTCCTCCTCCTCCTCCTTCCTCCTCCTCCTCCTCCTCCTCCTCCCTCATCTCCCATCTCTTCATCTTCCTCACTCCCAGTGTAAGCATATATTCTAAGTAATATTGTAAATTTTAAATCCTATAGAATGTTGTAGCCAAAAAATCTGTAGTGTATATAAATTTTTTAAAACATTATCTCTCAGTCCGCACACACACAAAACACACACACCACCACACATATATATATACACACACACACACACACATATATATAATTTTAATATATATATATAAATATATATATTATATATTATTTTATATATATATATTATTCAGTAACAATATTCCCGGGACACTGTTTTTTTGTCGGGGCAGGACTTTCCCCTTTTCCCCAGTACAACCTAAATTCTTGGTGCATGGGTTCAACAAAAGGGGTGGAAACATTTCCCCTGTTGACATGATAGCACCCCAAATTGCTGCAGAAAATTTTTTCGGCCACCCCATCCCTTTTCTCTCTCCCCTCTCTCTCCCCCCCCTCTCCTCTCTCTCTCCCCCTCTCTCTCTCTCTCCCCCTTTTCCTTTCTCCCCTCTCCCCTCTCTCTCTCTCTCTCTTTCTGTCTCTCTTTCCTGTTTATGTTGAGGGTATTTCATAAAATTTGTTTTTTTCCGGTGTATTTGGGGGAAAGGGCTTTATAAAGATGGTGGGTCCCCCAAATGTAGTAACTCCAGTTTTTCTGGGAACCCAAACTCTTAAAGCTGGCCCTAACGTAAAATTTACTTGGGGAAAACTTGACGATATCGCATTTTCCCATGGAGTCTCCCCGTCAAACCGATATTTCAACACTGTGAAAGTGATCCCTCCTGTGTGATGGGCTATGACAAGGAAACCCCCCCCTGGTGGGTGGAAAAACGCAAGGGAAAAACCCATCATGTTTGTGGAGCAATTGACAGGGGGAAAAACCCCTTTCCTGTGGTTTAAAAATTTACGGGAAAAAGTAATTTGCTTTTTTTTCTATGGGGTTTTCCCCCCTCTAAAAAGGGAGCAGCACATTTCGGAAATTTTTCCAGTTTTGCCAAAAAAAAAAAAAAAAAAACACTTTTCCCCTCTTATTCTCTACCTTCCCCTCCTTTCCCCCTCCTTTTCCTCTTCCGCTAACCTCTCGTCCCTTTTTTTCCCTCTCTTTCATCTCCATTACCTCTCCTCATCCCGCTTAGCCCCTTTTTCCCCCCCCTTTTTTCCCCACCCCATAGTCCCCTGTGCTCTAATGGTGGTGAAAATTTCCATTTTCAAAAGGGCCTTCAATTGGGGACTATGGCTGCTTTTTTTGTAACCTATTCGCAAACATAGGCCTTAATGGCCCACAGTCCCTTCTTCTCTTTCGTTTTTCCCACAATTCTGAATTATTGGATAGGGGATAAGAGGGAAAGAACAAGGAGAGAGAAAAGGGCAGGAGGGAGGGGAAAGAGGTGAGGGGACGGAAGGAGACTGAGAGGAAGAGAGAGGGGAAAAGGGAGAAGAGATGTAGGAGGAGGGGGGGGAAGAGGAGGACGGGGAGGTGGTGGGATGGTAAAGGAGATGTAGGAAACGAAGGAGAGGAGGGGAGGAAAAGGGGACAATGGAAAAAAAGGGACTGGCGAATGATACAAGTGGAGGAATATGAGGAAATAACAGGAGACGTCTAAGGAAATAGGAAACGTCTAGTGGAAAAATAGGAGACGTCTTAGTGGGGAAAAATAGGAGACGTCTAAATGGAAGGGAAAAGGAGGCGTTTAAGGAGAATAGAGACGTCTAATGAGAACAGGAGACGTCTAAAGAGAATAGGAGACATATAAGGAAGAATAGACGTCTAAGGAGAATAGGAGCGTCTAAGTGGGAGGATAGATGTTAAGCGGCAGCTGCTTCTCCGAGCACTTGGGTAGCTAGATCCATCAGGTCACTCGACCTTTGGTTACCCACTATTCTTCAGCATTCAGGTGTCAAGCCACCTAGCATACCATAGCAAACTTGAACTAGTGATCCACTTCGCTCAAAGTATCACACGAGGTGCGTGATACGGGTACGTATCTTTACCTTTGATTTTACCTTCGATGAGTTCGAGAGTCTCACTGCTTTCGGTGCTTGCCGGTCAGCCCAGGCTGTTTCTGCGAGGCCCCCTTCCCCACATATCCATCAGAGCCTGACTGATCTGGCACCTGGTGAAGATACTTGTCCTTTTTCCTCTTGAAGGCTTATACTTGTTCCAGCCGTGTTTCTGATATCTTCTGGTAAGATGTTGAATAGTCTGGGGCCATGAATGTTGATACAGTGTTCCCTTATTGTGCCCACCGCACCCCCGCTCCTCACTGGGATTATTTTGCACGCCCCCCATATCTCTCACTCCCGTATGTTACGCGGTGTGCAAATTTGGGACCAGGCCCTCGAGTACTTTCCAGGTATATATATATATATATATATATATTTTTATATATATATATATATATATATATATATATATATATATATATATATATATATATATATTTATATATATATATATATATATCCTCCGCTCGTGGATTAAATTAGACACATGTGTTACGTTTGGCAGCTTTTACTGAAGCTACTATGGTTAGATTTTTGGGGTCCGTACCTCCTGGTCCACTTTAAATGGTATGCAGGGCAGTTTGTGTTGTAGCATTTTAAGGACTGATGTATGGTACATTTCAGGGGAGAAAAGTTTACAAGAGGTAGAGCAACACATGCTTTTGGACAGAGGTCGCGGCATTTTTTGGGGTGCTCAGAGTTGCACGTCTCATTTGTTTTCCCAGATGTTCCATGCTTACTAACCCCTCCAGGTAGATGACTGAAGGAAAAAAAATAGGCTTCTGGTGAGCGAAACGTATCTGAAGAAATGTTTCCAAACGTTGGTGTTTCGGATGCTGCTTTGAGGAAAGCCGAGTCGTGTTGCTTATAATATACAGTACATCGTTCCAGCCATGTCTTAGGATGATGGTGAGGGGTTCGAATCCATGGATTGGTGTTTACCAGACACTTGCGCGATCCACCACTGACGTACGGACGCTGGATCAAGCGATATAGAGTAGCATAGGCCTAACGTGACTTACGAAATAGTAATGACACGATTGCAAACAAACCATACCACGGGCGGGATTTGAACCCGCGGTCAGAGAGTCTCAAAATCCAGAGTCTGGAGTTTTGAGACTCTCTGACCGCGGGTTCAAAACCCCCCCGTGGTATGGTTTTCCATTGGCCTAGTATCGACGTTCCGCCAGTTTTAACAAAAGTTCCTCTTATTGAGGGCTTTTTAGAGATGGTTCGCTGCCTCTTCTAACACGGATGCTCTTCTGGTATCAATTTCCCCTGGGTAAACTCAACTCTCTTTTAAACTCTCAATTTTGTGTACGGTCTGATAAAAGTGTAAAATCAGGGGGGGAACCAGGCAAGTAGGCCCCAAGGAAAAATTTAGCCATATTTTTTTTTCCTTAAAATTTTTTTTTCCTGGGTTGCGCTGCTGCTGTTCGTTTGTTTGCTGCGCCCCCTTTCCTGGGCCACCCACCCCCCCCTAAACAACTTGTGGAAGTTCCGTGCTACGACTTTCCTGCCCCCCGGGACTCGCCCTGCGACGGTAGCGGAAGGGCACGCCCACGCAACCGGATTTATCTTAAAGGCTCCCTACTGACCCATATCACCTGCTTCCACAGGCAATAAATCCGCAGGATTTCCTATCTACGACGATCCTAGGGACGATTACCCGCATCGTTTTAAGATTGTAGGGGTTTAAAACTATGAAATATATATCGTATGGTTAAATTAAAAGCGAAGTCGCGAGGGGCAGCTGCAAATATCTCAGTAAAATTGTATAAATGTTTTCATTTGGTTGGGCGGGGCGACGTGTGAGTTGTACCGCCTAGAGCCAGGAAGCTCCTGTGTCCAGTGCTTGCCTCCTTACTTCCCTTCTCTCTCTCTCTTTTCTCTCTCACTCTCTTTCTCATTTTCCCTTTAATACATTATATACACCTGTATAATGTATGCACATTCTTCATAGCTATGCAAGACATTTCAGTCAGATTTTAGAATCAACAGACCTTAAAATAAACTATGCAATAATTAGGGAGATTATTAAAAACGTTCAAAAATAATTCATTAAGTCCTGTGTAGATAAGAAATATAAATATAAGGAACGAGTAACTTTTGATTGTAACGATAGCTGTGTTACAAGGAAGGGATTGTAGAAATAAACGGTACAATTTATGGGTATAGAAGAATGGGGGGAAAGGTGTATAGGGTGAGATCTGGATGAACTCTGAGAGGCAGAGTTCACACATGCGATTGACGTATGTCAACCGTTTGTGGGGTTTTTAAATTTATGGAAAACGTTTCGCTCTCTCTAGGAGCTTTGTCAAATCGGTAATTCAACCATTTACAAAATACTGGCCCTTCTCATTCTCTTTTGTCAGTGTGACTTGAAAATTTAGTCCAGTCGGACCGAAACGTCGTCGTAAGCTTCTCTCTCCTGTGTGTGGCTTTTTACTATACTATAATACACGGTTATTATGAATCACGTGAGGTGAGGAAGCGTTTTTCTAACAATTATTTTAAATTTGTGTGACAGTGGTATACAGTACCAACAAGTTGACGAGTGAAACTCACGTGCGACAGCTGGGTATTTTTACTGTCGACAGTAAAGATACCCAGCTGTTACACACGTGTCTTGCTAATCTAGTTTCTAAGCAGTTGGCAGATGGGGGAACCCGTGTAATCTTCTGGTGGAGAAATTAATGCGGGTTTTTAGCAATTTACCTCATACTTTTCCTCATCCCCTCACGATACTTGCAATGTTTACTCTGTTTTGTGGTATAAACCTTGGCAATAGATACCGACAAATTGGTTTAGAAAGACACGTGAGTAAACACGTGTCCTGGGTCCTTGATCACTAAAATATACAGAGGTACACTCGGTAGGTTCTTCAGGACTTCCTGGCCCGGGTCTTCTCCAAAGTAGTGACCGGCCAGAGGGGTTAAAATAATAGTATGTATATGCGGAGAGGTGTGTCACATGGTTGCATTCTTCAGGTCACCATGTGTCACTCACACCTCACTCTCCTCCTATTATATTCTGTCTTTTTATCCTATGTATGTTAGAAGTGATCAAGGTCCCAGGACCGACACGTTTTCTAATAAATATATCCTAGTGTTTGCTAACGTTTTCGTTTTAAAAACCCTTCTGTGTTATGCCCCTCTTGCCCCCTGCGATGCACTGATGCTCTCCTTGTTGACACTAGCAATGCTCTTTTCTGATTTGTTTAACCAATATCCCCACTATAAGCTAGCCTTTTTGCTAGCCTCAACAGACGCCGTCTTGTTGAGTAGGGTTAAACAAGCATTCTTTAACTTGAATCTTAGTCCCGGTTTTGGTTCCATTGATGCGGTTCCTCCCAGTATATTGTTCAAATCCTCTAATCTAAACTTCAGTACAACCCCGGACTTAACCTGACCTCTCGCTTTCTCCTCGACGCTTCACTTATATTCTGACTTTCTCCCTTTTTTCACTTATTTTGATTTTTATGATAGTCTGTAACGAACCAAAACGTTGAC
>NW_026472235.1:0-2500 GCF_026875155.1 Cherax quadricarinatus
TCTCCTACCGGTTAACCCAATGCACCCAAACCGTAGGTCAGGTACTTTTACTTAAGGGGGAACAGGGAAAAACCGACCTGGTAGCAAAAGCTACAGGTCTAACCACACCCCCCCAATCACTCATTATTTACCAACCTTTTTTTAAAGCTACACAACGTTCGGGCCCTCTAAAGGTACTTGGGATTTTTTTCCACTCACCACAACTTATTCCCCAAAACCGACTTTCCTATACCCTTTCCTGAACTAAATTTTTTTCCAACTTAAAACCATTGCTGCGAGTCCTGTCTAGGCTAGATTTTTCAGCACACTATTTCATCCCCTTTATTATTCCTTTTTCCATTATACCCTAAATCATACCCCCCCTAATTCTCGTCTTTCTGAAGTCATTTTTCGGGGCCCCATTATCCTCATAGGGAAGGTTTTGATACATGGGATCAACTTTGTCATCCTCCTTTTACATTTTCCAGAAATTTATATCCATTCTGTAATACGGTGACCAAAACGTGCAGCTAATCTAAATGGGCCAAACCCAAAGGATGTATAGATTTTGAAAAAAACCCTGAGGATTTCCTATTTTTATGTTTTGATATAAAGGGGCCAAAGGGTTTCCCTATTGCTTTATTGCGAAAACTTAGCACTGTTGTTTGGGTTTCAGATTACTGCTAACCAGAACCTCCTAAATCTTTTTCGCAATTGCCACCGGGGCCCTGGACAAAATACACTGAGAAGTTATTCCTCGGCTAGTGTAGTCGACAGGTTTGAAACTCCACAAAGAAATGTGTAAAACTGTAATACAGACCAGTGGGAATCTTTATTAATAAACGACGTTTTCGCTCGTCCAAGGAGTTTTTTTCAAACAAATCTCTCGTGCTTTACAAAATTTTCAGTTAGGAAAAAATTCCTAACTGAGAGGGGGTTGATTCTGAACAGGTTTAAATCCTATCGACTACAGGCATTTTGGCTACCCGTAACTTCTCACCACCGATAAAAAAAAACTTTAATCCCCATCTCATTTTTAAACCCAAAAATGCGGATTTAAAATATCTCTAAAAAAAGATTAATGTATCCCAAAAAGAATTTAAATCCCTGAATATGGATTAAAGTATCCCCAAAATAGGGGGTTAATGTTCCCTAAATAGGGATTAAAGTATCCCCAAAGAGATTTAAGTATCCCTAAATATGGGTTAAAGTATCCTAAAACAGGGGTTTAAAGTATCCCTAAACAGGGTTTAAAGTATCCCTAAAAAGATTTAAGTATCCCCCAAATTGGATTAAAATACCGTAAAACAGGGGTTAATGATCCCTAAACGAGGGGTTTAAATTTCCCTAAAAAAGATTTAAGTATCCCTGAATATGGATTAAAGTATCCCCCAGAATAGGGATTAAAGTACCCTAAAAAGGAAGAAAGCAACTTAAAATAGAGAAAATAATTTAATATTTTAGCAAGTAAAGTAGAAATACCCCAGATATACATATCCTTATTTTGTATATCCCTGGTGTGGGTATTGTGTCTTTTTTCCCCTCCAGTGTTTTAAATTTAATTTTAAATGGAACTGAACTCATTTATCCAATGCCTTTTTTACTAATCCTATTTATACTAGCCCCATTAAAATTTGATTTTTACTGATCCTGTGCATTTATGCGTTCAAACGACGCATTCAACGCTTGAATTTCCCAAGCACTCCGAAATACCGCCACAGTGTATTTGGTCAACTAACCCATTCGAAAATGTATAAAAAGGGTAGCACAACAACCTTTTATTTAGACGTTTTGCACTAAAAAAAAACTCTACAAAGTTATTAAGATTCGATAAAGAAATATTTAAAGAGAAAAGCTCGCTTTGCTAATTTTAAATTCATATACGTATATATATATATGTCGTGCCGAATAGGCAGAACTTGCGATCTTGGCTTAAATAGCAACGCTCATCTTGCCAATAGGGCAAGTGAAAATTTGTGTATGCAATAATTTCGCCAAAATCATTCTGAACCTAACGAAAAAAATATATTTCACTGTGTTTGTTTAGTATTAAATTATTGTAAACAAATCTAAAATATATTTAGTTGGTAAATTTTGACACATGTGCAATTCTTGGGTTTTTTCTTTATTGAGGAAACGTTTCGCCACACAGTGGCTTCATCAGTCCATACGTAGGAGAAACTTGAAGAACAGGAGGAGAATGAGGTAATCAGTCCCTCAACCTTGAGTCGATGTGTTCAGTCCATCAATCTTGAATAGAATACGGCACATCAGCGGAGAAGCAGCTTATAAACCGTATGGCAGGAGAGGTGCAGCAGTCATAGGTGGTGTCACATTTGTTCATTGTGGAAGTAGGTCGTGCCCAAGAATTAGGCAAGCGAAGAATTCCTAAGTATTAAGATCCCAAGAAGTTGCAGTGTCTGACAGATTTGTAGATGAATGGTTCAGAGAACCGACATGTTGATATCAACATGTCGGTTCTCTGAACCATTCATCTACAAATATTTAGTTGGGTTAGGCT
>NW_026472235.1:5000-11020 GCF_026875155.1 Cherax quadricarinatus
TACTAGAGTCAATTATAGCTCAGATTTTTAGAAGCCTCCGATAACATAGCTTGATTAATGATACTCAGCATGGATTCACCAAGGGCCCGGTCTTGTCAAACTAATTTATTAACTTTCTTCATAAAGCTTTTGAGGTGTTGACCCGATAAAGAATTTTGATTTTATTACTTAGATTTTGAAAGGCATTTGAAGAGTTCCCACCAAAGACTGTTGAAGAAAGTAGCAGCTCATGGCTTTGGGGGGAAAGGGGTGCTCTCGTGGATGGAAATCATGGCTCCAACAGGAAGCAGAGATGCCCATAAAGGGGTTTAAATCTGAGTGGGATCAGTAAAAAGGGGCCCCGTTGTTTTTTTAAAAAATATTTTAATGATTTGATGAAGGAATTACTAGTGATTGAGAAAAATTTCCCCGATGACACGAAGATGGTAGGAAAATTGTTCAAACGTAATGTTAGGGAATTCAGGAGGTTTTAGAAAACTCACTCTTGGTCAAAAAAAGTGGCAGATGCATTTTCAATGTAGTAAATGAAAGGGTTTCTAAGTCGGGAGTGTCCATCCCCTAGACATATAAGTTAAATAATGTAGAATTTAGCCTACAGTTTGCAAAAAGGACTTGGGGGTTAGGGTTTAAGCCAACCTTTAAACCCAAAGACAGCAATCCCTAAGCGTTCAAATAAGGAAATAGTTTACGGGGATTTTATCAAGAGTGTAAGCAACAAAAGTCCAGAGGTCTTTCGCATTTTATACATTTTAGTAAGGCCTCACCTGATTATCAGCTCAATTTGGTCCCATATTACAGAATGGCAAAAATTCGTTAAAAAACTTCAGCGTGGATGAAAAATTAATACATAGCATTAGAAATTCTTATGAAGAAAGATTAAAAGACTTTTAATTTACATTCATTTTGTTAGCGAAGAAGGGGGGGGGGAAACCCTGATCGAAGTGTATAAGTGGAAGATGGGAAATTAAAAAAGGGGGATATTAAAAAGGGTCTTGAGGATCCCTCCAAGAAGAACCCCAGTAATGGATTTAAAAATTAATAATTTAGTTTAAAAAGGGACATAGGAAATTTTTGGTTTGGGAAAATAGGGTATTGTGATGGAACAGTTACCTAGTTGGGTTATTGAGGCAGGACTTTGGGTATTTTCAAATTTAGGTTGATAAGAAAATGGGGGAGGGTTGGATTTGAGTGGGACTTCACATCGGTTATTTCTTGGGTACATGGAAAATTGGGTGGTAAAGGTTTGTTATGGGATGAATTGAAAAGGACCCCCAGAGGGGCCCAACGGCCTGCTCAGTGTTCCTCCTTCTTATGTTTTTATATATATTATATATATATATATTATATATTATATTTTTAATATATTATATATTATATTATATATATTATATATATATTATTTTACATATATATATATATATATATATATATATTATATTATTATATTTATATTATTAATAATTACATATATTATTTATATATATATATATATATAATATATAAATTTTAATTTTTTTTATAATAATAATATATATATTTTTTTAATATATAAATAATATATATATATATATATTATATTATATATATAAAAAAAGGAAAGCAAGAACAAGGAGGCTTTGGAAAGGTAGGGGGTGTGGGGGACCAGGGTTTAACGTGAAACATATAAGTGAACAGTATTTAGATAAGCTAAAGAGGTCTTTGGGGCATTTATGATTTGGAAAGGGCGTATGACAGGGTGGATGGGGGGGCAATGTGGCAAGTTGAGGTGTATGGTGTAGGAGGTGGTTACTGAAACAGTGATGGTTTTTACGAGGATAGGAGGCTCAAGTTAGAGTAGTAGGGGAAAAGGGAAAAAATTTCCCAGTAAAAGTAGGCCTTAACAAGGATGTGTATGTCACCGTGGTTGTTTAATATTTTATAGATGGGGGTTTTAAGAGAAGAAATGCGGGGTCTTGGGAAGAGGCGTGGAGTTAAAAGATAAAAAACCACAATAAAGTGGGATTGTCACAGTTGCTCTTTGCTGATACCTGTGTTTGGGGGATTCTGAAGAGAATTGCAGGTTGGATGAAAATTTTGGGAGGTGTGCAAAAAAAGAAAATTGAAAGTGATGCAGGAAAAAGTAAGGTTATGAGGATAAAAAAAGATTTGGTGATGAAAGATTGGATATCAAATTGAGGGAGAGAGTATGGAGGAGGTGAATGATTCAATATTTGGGAGGGACGTGTCAGCGGATGGGTCATGAAAGATGAGGTGAAACTAGAATTGATGAGGGGAAAAGGGGAGTGGTGCATTTGGATTGTGGAGACAAAGAAACTTTATTTCCCTTTGGGGGCAAGAGGGGAATGTATGAGAGTAAGTTTTAAAACCCAAAGCTTTATATGGGAGGGAAAATGGTGATGAAAGTTGCAGCGAGGAGAAGGCTGGGGCAGTGGGGATGTCATGCTGAGGGCAATGTTGGGTGAATTAATGCAGAGAATTGTAATTTGGAAGTTAGGGGGGGGTCGGGATTCCCCAAAATGTTGTCCGAGGGCTGAGGAAATTTTTTGAGGGGTTCGGGGCATGTGGAGAGAAGGAGCGAAACAGAATAACTTCAAAAATTACAGTCTGTAGTAGAAGGAAGGCGGGGTAGGGGTCGGGCCCAGGAAAAGGTTGGAGGGGGGGGTAAAGGGGGTTTTGTGTGCAGGGGCTTGGGACTTCCCGCGGCATGCGTGAGCGGTTTGAAGAATAAGGGGACAAATGGTTTTTAAAACTTTTTCTTTTTGGGTTGAGCAAAATAACATTTATGAAGGGGGGCGGGAAACCCGGGAGGCCGCTTGAGTCCAGAATGGGAAGTACAGTGCCGGGGCTTGAAGGAGGGGTGTTAATGTTGGAGTTTAAAAACTGTAGTGTAAAGCACCCTTTGGCAAGACGTGGGGTGGGTGAAAGATGGTGAAATTTTTCTTTTTCGGGCCACCCCGCCTTGGGGGGAATCGGCCAGTGTTTTAAAAAAAAATAAAAAAAAAATTATATATATATATTTTAAAATATATAATTTTTATATATATATATATATATATATATATTTATTATATAGGATGGGTCCCCCCTTGGTGTAAATTGTGGGGCCCCCAGCCCGGAGAAGTGGTAAAAAAGGCTTCAAGGAAGAATATTGGATTTTTTCCTGAAGCCATTTGAATATTTTCCCCTTCTCCCCAACCCCCCCTCTTTTAAACTTTTTTTTTTACCAAAAGGAATATTTTATTACATAATTTGGTACAGAAAGATTTAAGAGATTACATTTTGAATATAAAGGTTGGCATATACGGTACATGTTGTTACCGTGGTGTAATCACCGATTATAAGGCGAAAATCTCATCCCAGCTCCTCAGAGCTGGGGCGTGTGGCCCAAATTATGCAGCATGCATTACCCCTTTGAACAGCCGCACTGAGCCGCTGGAACAGAAAACCTAACTGCAAGGAAAGGCCTGGGATCCCTAAGTTACCCTGATGAGTCTTTTCCCCCCAGCTCCTTAAGGAAATTATATATATATATATATATAATAAATATAATATATATATATATAATAATATAATATATATATATATATATATATATATATAATAATATATATACATATAAATATATATATTATTATATATTTTATATATATATATTAATATAATATATATATTATATATATATATATATATATATATAGTATATATATATATATATAAATAAAATATATATATAATATATATCATTTTATAGATTATTCTTTTTAATCGGTACTATAAATATCTTGATTACTTTTTTTAATTTCTCTTTATAAATTTTATTTTTTGTTAATATATAAAATTTTTAATATTTTCTAATTATCATTTTTATTCTTTTCTGTTTATATATTAACTGTAAACAGTGATATTTGTAGTGTGTTACTTGTAGTGGTGATACTTGTAGGTGGTGATACTTGTATGTGAGGCTTTTAGTGAAGGATACTTGTTGTAGTATACTGGAAGCACGATACTCGTAGTAGTGATACTCATAAGAATGAGACTTTAGTAGTGATGACGTTGGCAGTAGTGATACTTGTATTTTAATACTTGTAGTGGATAATACCTTGTAGTGATAATACTTTATGAAAATACTTGTAGTGATAATACTGTAGTGATAATACTTGTAGTGATAATATTGTAGTGTTGATACTGTAGTGCTAATACTTGTAGTGGATAATAATTGTAGTGGTGGTAACTGGTAGACCTCATACTTTAGTGATGTACCATCATCAGGGGTAATTCGTGTTGGGTTATACTTGAATTGGTGATACTTGTAGTGTTGTACTTGGTAGTACTGATACCGTAAGTAGTGATACTTGTGATACCTGTTAGGATGGCAACTAAAAGTAATGATATACTTGTAGTGGTTGTAGTGGTGATATTGTAGTGGTGATGCGAGGTTTCCTGAAGTGGTTAAGTTAGGGGGGAACGTAGTTGTACGTAGTGTTGGGCCCGTTTGTTTATAATTAAATGATACCTTTTAAGTATACTTGAAATGAAATTCGGGTGATACAAGTAGGTGAAAATTTTATTTTACTAGATTTGGATTTTAGGTTTTGTACTTTGGGAATGAGGTGTTTTGTAGATAATGCCAAAAGGGTTTGGCTTGGGATATTAAATTTACAAATTTATGGTGAACTTAGATAAATTTGGGAAAACTTGGGGTATGGTAAGCAAAAAGCAATTAACCCGTATGAATCCTGAATTTTTAATTTGTAAGTAGTAATTAATGGTATTTTTGAAGTTGAAAAGAGTGGGGGCCATTGGTATATTGAAACTTATACTTTAGTGGGTTTCCTTTGTTATACTAACTGTTACTTTAGTTGGACCTTAAATGGTTTAAAATTAGCGTGATACTTAAATTATTACTGATGTATTTTAAAGGTGAACTTTTTGTTACTTATTGGGGAAGAAGTGAAACCTTTTGGTGGGTTTAGTGGGATATGAATTAATAAAAGTGGTTAACGTTGGGTTCTTAAGCGGAACCGTAGTTTGGTATGTAGTTTATATTTGAAGGTGAAATGTATGGTTCCTGGAGTGTGTATTTGAAGGTGGAAAACTTAGTGGGGTATGAGTGTTTGGATTGGGTACTTTATTGGGGTTTTATGGTAATATGGGGGCGGGTTTTATTGAGTGTGGACCCTTTTATGGGATTATTTGGGTTGTGAAAATTGGGTGGTAAATGTATGTTGTGAATTTTAATTGTATATGTTTGTGGGACCTGTAGTGGTTGTTTGAAATGTTACTTAGTATATAATTATATATTTTTTATATATAATTATATATATTTATTTATCTTTATATGATACGTGAAAAGAACTTTAGGAGTAGGGGGTGTGACCATGTGTTTAAATGAATATTAAGTGAATATTTTTAGGATAAAGGTATGAGAACTATTAGTGATTATTGATGGTGTATTTTAGGTGATATTGGATGGATCAATGTCTGTATGAATGTAGTGTATGTGAAGGGAGGTATACGGAGTGATGGATAAATACAAACTGATTGTACGTGAGTTTGAAAAAGGTTAACCGGAACTTTAAGATTATAAGTAGGTAGGGGTTAAGGAGTGTGAGCAGTGGTGGTTTCTAATTTGGTGATTTGATGAAGAGAATAGTGGTTGGTAAAGGGGTGGGTTTGATAAACATAAGGGGGGTTATAAGTGTTTTGCTGATGGGCTGTGGTGGTCTGGGGAATTTGCAGAGAGGAAATCAGTGGTGGTATGGGAATTTTGGTAGGTTGCAAGGGGAAAAAGTGGACGGAAGGGGTATTTGAGTGAAAAAAAGTTGGGTATGGAAGTGGTATATTTGAGGGAGGGGGTAAGGGTGTTATTAAGATATTTTGGAGTGGGAGGTACGGGGGAAATTTTTAAAAAAGGGGGAATTAAGAATTTAAGGGAAAAAGGGGTGGGGGAATTGGATTGTGGAGACAAAGTTTGTCTTGGGGGAAAAGGGGGAAAAATTTTGAGTTAAAAAAACGGGGTT
>NW_026472236.1:0-10785 GCF_026875155.1 Cherax quadricarinatus
ACAAAAAAAATGACCTGAAGTATCTGTCAAGGGTTCAAAAGGGAAAAAAAACCCCGGGTAATAATCAAAGTTAAGAGTTAAATAGGCACATATCAAGTCAGGAATCAGTAAAGTGGTTCCTCACATCAAGGAAAGAGAATAATACCCCTCAAATTGTAACCCAGTTAATAAGGTCAGGCAAGGAAAAGAGAGACCCCTCTTCTGCCAGGGTACTCATTTCACAAAAAATTGTAATGCCTGTAATTCATGGATATTAAAGTGGAAAGAATGAAAGAATTTAGACAGATTTATCAGATGTCTAGACAATCAAAAATGTAAAGGATTGTCATACCAAATTAAACAGTTGCTATCAATGCAACAAGGGAAAGCACCATACATGTTATGTGCGGGGTTGTATGTGATTCTTAAAAATAATGGTGACAATAATGATAATGTTAATAACCCTGACACTACAGTGACTGATTTTAAAGTTTGCAGCTAATGGCAATAATGATGGCCTAGCTGAGGTAGCCTTGCCGGCGTTGGATTTAATAATTCAGGATAAAGGGCATAAATCCAAAGCATGCGGCGTCACTCTCCTCAACACGGGTACGGGCCATGTAATATATGGCAGACTACCGCCTAGTAATAATGACTAGAAGTAGTGAATACAGTCCACGGGTGTCTTGTTCAAAAAAAGGTCAACCCAGTACAAGTATTCTTCTAATGTTGAACCAGTCTAATTTTGGAGCTGGACAGCATAGGGAATTAATATAATGAGTTAAGTCCAAATGTTTCCTTTACTCAGGAACAATAACCTGAAGGATGTTAAATGTGAATCTGGACATTACTGGGTGCGATTTTCCGTGGAAGCTCGACCGCCCCAGAATTACCTACTAATTATGGATGGCGTATGGACAGTTAAAGGGCCCAGCTCTGCGAACTGAGCAAGACACCAAAATTGTTGACTGCTTATAATGATAAAATTTTAAATAAATATTAAATAATAAATTGTTCTTACTTCAGGCGCGATAAATCCACACCTTAAGTGCACAGGTGGTCCACTGAGCGAAGTAATTGGGTAAATATCTTATGTGGACAATTTCCGGGTGTGACGTCCAACTGAAGAGGAACTAATGAGGATATGTGAAGGGGTTAATGAAATAATGCAGTAAGGTGCTGGGACTGACTTGGGATACTGAGAGAGACTTGTTATTGTTAAAGTCTCAAAATTCCAGTAAAGCCCAATAACTTAAAACCAGGGAGCATAGGCTTATGCCCCTGAGAGAATGGAACATAATTTGTCCATTTTGAGGATCAATAAATATGGATGGCCATGGAGTTGGTGCCTATATGCAGTAATGTGCTGGGGCTGACTTGGGATACTGAGAGAGACTTGTTATTTTTAAAGTCCCCATAATTCCAGTATGCCCAATAAATTAATCCAGGAGTATACGCTTATGCCCCTGAGAGAATGGAACACTAATTAGTCCATTTTGAGGGTTCAATAAATATGGATGGCCATGGAGTTGGTGCCTATATGCAGTAATGTGCTGGGGCTGACTTGGGATACTGAGAGAGACTTTTATTGTAAAGTCTCATAATTCCGTATGCCCAACAAATTAGCCCCGAGAGCATAGACTTGTGTCATACCTTACAAAAAGAGGGAAATTTTTAATACCAGAAGCATGGAGGCTTGAGTGTGCTTTGGGTGGAGCCCTACCTGAGGGTTAACAGGGGGAAGGAATTAATGGGGATTATGTAAATACCAATGTTGGAGTTCCCAAGCCAGGTGGCCAGTGAAGATGGGAAAATTGTACTCCACATTATGTAAGTCGTCTAGCAACGACCTCCGCCCGGCCGCAGTGTGGAAAATTTTCAATTTTCCGAAACTATAGCGCCTAATAGGTGTTTAATATGCCGATATGAGTCAAAAATGTATTTGACAATAGAGTAGAACCAAGAGTTCCCTTTGCGCATGCGCGGATGTGCGGGGGTATAGGTGGACTCGGGCCATGGGGGAGGCGGGAGTGTTTTGAATGTGGTGAGGAGGCTGGGAAAGCATGGAACCACGAAATTGGCATTCACGGCGCCTAAGGATTATATAGGCCTCATTTCATAATAGGAAGTGTCGTAACTTTTTCCCGGTGGAGAGTGAGGGAACGTGATTTAAGGACCAACCGTAATAAAGTGGAAAATTGAGTGAATAAGGGTAGGACCGGGTGACTGGCGTCACTAGGACTGTGTCCCCGGGAAATTACCCTTGGTTAAAACATCACTCATCGGTCTCAGATCTTTAAAGGAGTGATCCTAATGTGTATAAAAATATGAGAGGTTAAATCGTCTTGTGAATGGTAATGTAATCAGTGATAATAACATTGAGTAAGAGAATGCGGGATGTAAATAGATCGCCCTGCTCCGAGTGAATGTGTGATTCGTACCGAGGATAATGAAGTTTTTTTGGAATCACGACTTCAAACCGGGACAAACCGAAGGATACCTCGTCCTGCTGGGAAAGAGAACCGTGTCGTTTTTAGCAGGACATCGAAAGAGATGGGGAATGGAGGAAATAAGGAGTATCAATCACCCACAGTTAAGTACCCTTCTAGTTATAACAGACTGATGCTGGCCAGTTTAGGTTATGTTGTAATTGGATAGGTTATGAGTGATCCAGCTACATCAAGTGACCACCAGAGAACATCTGGTAAGTGGTGGGATTATGTACAAATGCTTTCCTTGATGGATGTATCCAGGTGTATCCACCCCCCCCCCTTCATTCAGCAAAACTAATATAATCTATACAGTCCACAATTAATTAGTAGCACCGTACTTGTGGGTGCAAATCCAATCCATACGGGTCTCGATAGATATGGATAAGATTGTGAGGTCGAAGGAACCACTTGCCGCGACCAGGGGGGGTTTAAGTTTTCTCACATGCTACACGGGGTGACTACGGTAAACAATATGGTTGTCTCCCAATGAATTACTGGTATGTATAAATGTTGAGGTACATACGGGTAAGCCCCCCCTAGAAAATTTTCCACACTATATTAGGTACTGAAATTGTATTAAACAATGTCACAAACACAGTGACAGGTGGACATTTACACCTGCCTTGGTCATTTACTATTGTCTTGGAATAAAATACAAAGTATTTATGGGTCCCAACAATGTTTTGGATATGTGGAAGTACATAATAATGGGGAGGAGGATGAGAAAAGGAGGATGAGGAAGAGGAGGAAGAGGGGAGGAGAAGAGGAAGAGGAGGAAGAGGAAGAGGAAGAGGAGGAGGAGGGGGAAGAGGAAGAGGGGAGGAAGAGGATGTAAGGAGGACAGGAGGTGAAGGAGGAAGAGGAGGAGGAGGGGAAAGGAGGAGGAAGAGGAAGAGGAGGAGGAAGAGGGGGATGAGGATGATGATGAGCATGAAAAACAAAGTCATCCCTGACAGTGACATAAGATGAGTAACATCTGATAAGAACTGACGTTTAATGAGCATACATGAGGGTGGGGGAGGGTGCAGCTGATAAGAAAAGATTAGAGGTAACATTTGATGAGCATTGCTCTCCCTTTGTTTTTTCTGGTACACAAACATGTCTGTCTGTCAAGCTCCCTGTCTATCTGTCTAGCTCTGTCTCAGAGAGAACCACAAGACTGCATCATCACCTTTACTCACATCTTCAAGCAGAGTATAGCACTTTGTCTGGATTTTTTGGGTTATCCTAGGTAATTTACACTATGTATACTTGTATTTATGTGTACCTGAGACAGAGACAGATTGAAAGAGATAGAGACAGATTAAAAGGGATAGATTGAAAGAGATAGACAGAAACAGATAGACAAAGGCAGACACAGATAGACAAAGGCAGACACAGGTAGAGACAGACCCCAAACTTGGGGTTAACATCACTTTCCTCTTAAAAGGGGAGTGTTAATATGACATTACATCAGTGAATCCTTGGTGTTTGCAGCACTGTTTGCTCTAGGTGGCTCTCAATTTAACTGGCACTCCCACAAGGTACTAAGTGGTCCCAGATTTTTTTTAATACTGTGCACACGGAGTGTTAAGACCCATTCTATGCTGACCGGGCATCTCAGGCCAATCGTGCCACTGGACCTTTTAGGGGTTAAGGCTGTGTGAATTTATTAAATATATTTACCCAATTTATTTATGAAATAATTTTTTCTATTTTCTATTTTCCTGAGCAGGGGAGGTGCGCCCCCCCAACCTATCCCTGATAACAGCTATAGCAGTGAGATGGAGAGAGAGCATAAGGTCACAAAAGGCAATTTAGTTTTTGCCCACTTCTATTATTTACTGAGCCTAGATAAGACAATTCTGAAGATGTCATCCTGGTGTACTGGGATTACTGGTGACTGGTTCAGGAGGAACATTTTCTTTTTGTCTGTCCGAAGAGTTGCTTCCCCCCCCCCCTTTCCAATTTTTTAAGTGAAAAAAAAATCATGAGCTGGAGGTGCAGGTTCACCAGCAAGTGAGCTGGAGGTGCAGGTTCACCAACAAATGAACTGGAGGTGCAGGTTCACAAGCAAGTGAGCTGGAGGTGCAGGTTCACAAGCGAGTTGGAGGTGCAGGTTCACCAACAAGTGAGTTGGAGGTGCATGTTCACCAGCAAGTGAGCTGGAGGTGCAGGTTCACCAGTGAGCTGGAGGTGCAGGTTCACCAGCAAGTGAGCTGGAGGAGCAGGTTCACCAGCAAGTGAGCTGGAGGTGCAGGTTCAACAGCAAGTGAGCTGGAGGTGCACGTTCACCAGCAAGTGAGTTGGAGGTGCAGGTTCACCAGCAAGTGAGCTGGAGGTGCAGGTTTACCAGCAAGTGAGCTGGAGGTGCAGGTTCACCAGCAAGTGAGCTGGAGGTGCAGGTTCACCAGCAAGTGAGCTGGAGGTGCAGGTTCACCAGCGAGCTGGAGGTGCAGGTTCACCAGCAAGTGAGCTGGTGGTGCAAGTTCACCAGCAAGTGAGTTGGAGGTGCAGGTTCACCAGCAAGTGAGTTGGAGGTGCAAGTTCACCAGCAAGTGAGCTGGAGGTGCATGTTGACCAGCAAGTGAGCTGGAGGTGCAGGTTCACCAGCAAGTGAGCTGGAGGTGCAGGTTCACCAGCAAGTGAGCTGAAGGTGCAGGTTCACCAGCAAGTGAGCTGAAGGTGCAGGTTCACCAGCAAGTGAGTTGGAGGTGCACGTTCACCAGCAAGTGAGCTGGAGGTGCATGTTCACCCCGGGAAGTGACTGGAGGTGCAGGTTCACCAGCAAGTGAGTTGGAGGTGCAGGTTCACCAGCAAGTGAGCTGGAGGTGCAGGTTCACCAGCAAGTGAGCTGGAGGTGCAGGTTCACCAGCAAGTGAGCTGCAGGTGCAGGTTCACCAACAAGTGAGCTGGAGGTGCAGGTTCACCAGCAAGTGAGCTGGAGGTGCAGGTTCACCAGAAAGTGAGCTGGAGGTGCAGGTTCACCAACAAGTGAGTTGGAGGTGCAGGTCCACCAGCAAGTGAGCTGGAGGTGCAGGTTCACCAGCGAGCTGGAGGTGCAGTTTCACCAGCAAGTGAGCTGGAGGTGCAGGTTCACCAGCAAGTGAGCTGAAGGTGCAGGTTCACCAGCAAGTGAGCTGGAGGTGCATGTTTCACCAGCAAGGAGCTGGAGGTGCAGGTTTTACCAGCAAGTGAGCTGGAGGTGCATGTTCACCAGCAAGTGAGCTGGAGGTGCAGGTTCACCAGCAAGTGAGCTGGAGGTGCAGGTTCACCAGCAAGTGAGCTGGAGGTGCAGGTTCACCAGCAAGTGAGCTGGAGGTGCAGGTTCACCAGAAAGTGAGCTGGAGGTGCAGGTTCACCAACAAGTGAGTTGGAGGGGCCGGTCCACCAGCAAGTGAGCTTTGGGGGTGCAGGTTCACCACGAGCTGGAGGTGCAGTTTCACCAGCAAGTGAGCTGGAGGTTTCAGGTTCACCAGCAAGTGAGCTGAGGTGCAGGTTCACCAGCAAGTGAGCTGGAGGTGCAGGTTCACCAGCAAGTGAGCTGGAGGTGCAGGTTCACCAGCAAGTGAGCTAGAGGTGCATGTTCACCAGCAAGTGAGCTGGGGGTGCAGGTTTTACCAGCAAGTGGCTGGAGGGTGCAAAGGGTTTACCAGCAAGTGAGCTGGAGGTGCAGGTTCACCCCGCAAGTGAGCTAGAGGTGGCATGTTCACCAGCAAGTGAGCTGGAGGTGCAGGTTCACCAGCAAGTGAGCTGGAGGTGCAGGTTCACCAGCAAGTGAGCTGGAGGTGCAGGTTCACCAGCAAGTGAGTTGGAGGTGCAAGTTCACCAGCAAGTGAGTTGGAGGTGCACGTTCACCAGCAAGTGAGCTGGAGGTGCAGGTTCACCAGCAAGTGAGCTGGAGGTGCAGGTGCAGGTTCACCAACAAGTGAGCTGGAGGTGCAGGTTCACCAGCAAGTGAGCTGGACGTGCAGGTTCACCAACAAGTGAGTTGGAGGTGCAGGTCCACCAGCAAGTGAGCTGGAGGTGCAGGTTCACCAGCGAGCTGGAGGTGCAGGTTCACCAGCAAGTGAGCTGGAGGTGCAGGTTCACCAGCAAGTGAGCTGAAGGTGCAGGTTCACCAGCAAGTGAGCTGGAGGTGCATGTTCACCAGCAAGTGAGCTGGAGGTGCAGGTTCACCAGCAAGTGAGCTAGAGGTGCATGTTCACCAGCAAGTGAGCTGGAGGTGCAGGTTCACCAGCAAGTGAGCTGGAGGTGCAGGTTCACCAGCAAGTGAGCTGGAGGTGCAGGTTCACCAGCAAGTGAGCTGGAGGTGCAGGTTCACCAGCAAGTGAGCTGGAGGTGCAGGTTCACCAGCAAGTGAGTTGGAGGTGCAAGTTCACCAGCAAGTGAGCTGGAGGTGCATGTTCACCAGCAAGTGAGCTGGAGACACATGTTCACCAGTAAGTGAGCTGGAGATACAGGCTTACCACAGCTCAGTGGTGAGTTCTCCATAAGAAATACTAGCAGGATTTTTTGATAAAATAATTCTGAGTGCAGACATAAAATATCAATGACAGGGGAGATGGTTACAAATTTGGGTAATTTATTTTTGTAAATAAAAAAATGTTGATTTAAGTCCAGTGATGTACAAATTGGTCTTCAGTGTTTATATTATTATTATTATAATCAAAAAAGTGCTAAGCCACAAGGGCTATACAGCTCTGCAGGGTAGGGAAGGAAGCGAGGGTACTGGGCAGCAGAAGGGGGTAGGGATGATCAGTAGGTTACAGAAAACAGCGGGGCAGGGGGTAGCAAGAGATTGAGGTAGAAAGGGCTGAAGGTATCATCAGAGTTTGTGAAGTAAGTCAGTTGTTGTCAAAAAGCCAATGAGAGAGTCCAGATGAAAGGTGGGTCCATCAGTGAGAAGGGAAGGTAAAGAGAGAGCAGTGGAGCAAAGACGACGTCGGAGGTAAATTCTGCGTGCTCGTTGATAAAGTGAGCAGCCTAACAGAATGTGGCTGACCGAAAATGGAACCTGACAATTCTCACAGAGGAGCAGGGCGCCTCTCCGTGAGATATCCATGAGTAAGAAGAATATGGCCAATGCGAAGATGGGAGAGAGCAGTCTCCCAACCTCGACACTGGTGACAAGAAGACGGCCAGTAACCTATACTCGGTTTAATAGATTGAAGCTTGTTACCAAGCAGAGTAGACCAATGATGTTGCCAAAGGGTTGTGAGGGTGGGTAGCTATTGCAGCAAATAGTCCGTAAATGAAACACCTCTATATGAAACTGGCAGGTCATGTACTGCTGACCGCACAGTAGTGTCAGCCTGTTCATTGCACTGTACGTCAACATGACCAGGGACCCAACAAAAACAATATCTTTATGCTTGGTAGAGATGCGGCATAGCCAAAGTTGGATACGGAGGACTATGGGGTGAGGTGTATCAAATTTCTGTATAGCCTGTAAAGCACTAAGGGAGTCTGAGACAACCACAAATGATGACACAGGCATAGATGCAATACGGATAAGTGCTGCAAGAATGGCATACAATTCAGCAGTAAAAATACTAGCCGAAGATAGTATATGCCCTCGTAACGACGCTGTCCGGAAACACTGCTGCGAATCCTACGCTCTCAGAAGACTTAGAGCCATCTGTGTACATTGCAATGGCATGAGAATGAGTGTGGAAGTGGTCAAGAAAAGGAGTGGGAAGCTACTGTAGACAGTTGGGCTTTCGAGCAAGAGAGCGAGAACAGACTCGAACAGCTGGAACTTCCCAGGGGGGTAGGGAAAAGTGAGATGCTACATGAACAAAGAAAGGTGGTAATTGAAGAGAAGACAAGAGCGAATGTAGGCGAAGAGAGAAGGGACGGAGCAAACATGGGCGGCGAACAAATAATGTCTACTAATATCGTGACCATTCTATAAATGGAAGGATTGCGGAGATCATGAGAGCGTACATAGTAGCGAAGGCAATGGGCATCACGGCGATCGGATAAGGATGGAACGTTCGCTTCTGCATAGAGGCTCTCAACAGGGAAAGAGTGAAAAGCACCAAGGCATAAACGTAATCCTTGGTGATGAATGGGTTAAGGCTAGAGAGAGTAGCAGGAGAGGTCACCATAATCAAGTTTCAATAAAACAAGGTGGAATGTAGGCAAAGGAGAGTTCGGCGATCAGCTCCCCATGAAAGATAAGCAAGGGTTTTAAGAAGGTTCAGCCGGCTGTGACAAGTTGCCTTCAAGAGGTAATGTGAGGTTTCCAGGATAACCTATGTCAAAGAGGAGGCCTAGAAACCTGACTGTATCACGCTCAGGAATACGGGAGCCATAGAGGTACAAAGGATGATCGGAGATGACAGAGCATCTAGTGAAAGTAATTTGGTGAGTTTTGGTACTGGAAAATTTAAACCCATGTGTGGTGGCCTAATTGGAAACACGGTTGACCGCATGCTGGAGAGAAACTGTAATGAGGTGACAGTCAGCGCCTGCACAGGAAATAGCGAAGTCATCAACATGGAGTGATGACCAAATATTGGATGGAAGACTAGAGGCCAAATCATTTATAGCAAGGAGAAAAAGTGTTGTGCTCAGAACGCATCTCTGGGGGACACCTTCAGCTTGGATAAAGTCCGGGAGAGCACATTATTAACCCGAACACGGAAATGTCTGTCAGTTAAAAAGTTCTTAAGGAAGGATGGTAGATTGCCTCGGAGGCCTAAGGAGTCGGCTTGGGCCAAAACATTATACCTCTAAGTTGTGTCATATGCCTTCTCAAGGTCAAAAAATATGGTAATAACTGAGTGGTTATTCGCAAAAGCATTACGAACATACGTATCCAAGCGTAGTAAGGGGTCTATGGTAGAATGGCCCTTACGAAAGCCATATTGACGAGTGGAGAGACTGTTGTGTGTCTCTAAATACCACACTAAACGTCTATTTACCAGGCGTTCCATCACTTTGCAAACAGCACTGGTAAGAGCAATGGGACGATAGTGGGAGGCTTCATGTCCCGTAGTACCTGGTTTGCAGAAAGGGAGAACAATGGCAGATTTCCACAGCTGTGGAAGAACTCCTTGTGACCAAATAAGATTGAAAAGGCATAATAGGACTGCAAGGGCTGACTGATGTAAATGTTGTAGCATATGAATATGAATGTCGTTGGGCCCAGCTGCTGATGATCGGCAAGCTGAGTGTGTTGCCTCCAGTTCCTGAAGTGTAAAAGGCACATTATACTGTTCTTCTCTGAGAGAAGAAAAGTCCAAGGGTGCTAACTCTCTGGCAGACTTTGAGGAAAGAAACGAGGGGCATAGATGGAGCCCCTGAGAAATACGGACCAGATGATTGCCAATTTCATTGGCAACATCTAGTGGGTTTGCTATATCAACACCAGCAACCTGCAGAACAGGAGCCGAGTCAGGAGAATATTTACCACTCAGTTTTCGTACTTTTCTCCAGACTGCACTCATAGAGGAAGCAGAGGTGATGGTGGAGACATAATCTCGCCAGCAAGTGCATTTAGCGTCATGGATGACACGGCGAGCGATTGCACGCTTCTGCTTAAAATCAAGTAGTCTCTCCGTGATTCTATTGTACCGGTACCTGCCCCACGCAGAGTGTTTCAAACGTACTGCACGAGCACAAGCAGGAGACCACCAAGGCATGCGTTTCTGAGAATGCCTGCCCAAAGTTTGGGGTATAGAACGAGAAGCTGCTGTTAAAACAGAGGACGAGAAAAGGTGTAAAAGCTCATCAATGGAGGATGAAGAAGGAACCTCACTCAAAACAGTTAGTCGTGAATAAAGGTTCCAATTTGCCTGATCAAATTGCCAGTGTGGGTTATGAAGACGTGGTGAATATGAAGGGGAAGTAAGAATGATTGGAAAATGATCGCTGTCATGTAAATCCGGGAGAAAAGACCAGGTGAAGTTTAATGTGGCAGAGGAAGAGCAGACTGAGAGATCGATGCAAGAGAGAGTATTAGTCCGAGGATCAAAATGGTGTGAGTACCTGTATTTAAAACATGGAGGGGGTGGGTAGCAAGAAAGCCTCTAACTGAATGCCACGGAATCACAGTAGACCCCCCCCCCCGAGGAAATGATGGGCATTAAAAACTCCAAGTAACAGAGTGATGGCGGTAATGACAAAACAAGAAAGGCAATATCCAGGTTAGATAAGCCCGAGAAGGAGACAGATACAAGACAGAGTGTATACCCCCTTGCAAATGGATCGGGCGCTGGTAAAGTACGAAGTACGAAAAATAGCTGATGGACGGAAAATCATGCGTAGAAGAAGGGCACTTATTAAAGGCCCATCAGGGAAAAAGGATCTAAGAAAACAATAAAAT
>NW_026472237.1:0-11538 GCF_026875155.1 Cherax quadricarinatus
CTAATGTAGGCTTCCTTTAACTTTTTCGCAATTTAGGCTTCCTTTAACTCTTCGTCAATGTAGGCTTCCTTTACTCTTCGTCTAATGTAGCTTCCTTTAACTCTTCGTCTAATGTAGGCTTCCTTTAACTCTTCGTCTAATGTAGGCTTCCTTTAACTCTTCGTCTAATGTAGGCTTCCTTTAACTCTTCGTATAATGTAGGCTTCCTTTAACTCTTCGTCTAATGTAGGCTTCCTTTAACTCTTCGTCTAATGTAGGCTTCCTTTAACTCTTCATCTAATGTAGGCTTCCTTTAACTCTTCGTGTAATGTAGGCTTCCTTTAACTCTTCATCTAATGTAGGCTTCCTTTAACTCTTCATCTAATGTAGGCTTCCTTTAACTCTTCGTCTAATGTAGGCTTCCTTTAACTCTTCGTGTAATGTAGGCTTCCTTTAACTCTTCGTGTGCTACCTCATAATTAGTAAGCTTGGCTCTGTGATCCTACAAGTTAAAGGAACAACTGTCACAAACATCCTGGGATATGGAAGATTGTCACAATTATCCATAGACGTCTTGGAAGGACAATTTATATCTACAACTTCCCACGAGGAAGAACTGGTTTTTGCATTTACCTCACCTAATAAATGATAATTGTTCTCTATTATATTTTAAAATGAAGATTTTTAACAAAATGTTTAACTTTTTAATACTCTAGTCTCTAGAGACTTACCATTTTTCATGGATTGTTTTTTCTCTTAGTCAATTATCCAACAACTAAAATTATTATTATAATCAAAACCAAGCACTAAACCCACAAGGGTTATACAGCGCTGCCTAACAACTATAAGCAGGGGTTGAATAATAACGCAATAGTGCCCAAGAAACAGGAAATATGCTTATTCTAATAAAGAGGCAGATACCGGGAGCCAAATGGTAGGAAAGTGGCTGGTAATGCCAAGTGTTGTTGTGTACGGCGATTGTTAAGGGATATCTGGGGAAGTTATGGTAATGTACTCCTAGTAATTTGATGAGTAAAATTATAATGTGTCTTCGCGACTCTCAGAAAACTTCTGTGGATTTATGAAAACAGTTTAACATCATACATATATATGAGCGTGAATGATCAATAAATTGGCATTATCCCAGCGTCCGACTCCTCTGAGTAGCAGTTCCGGATTCACGGCCTCCTACCTTCTCGAGTCACCAGGGAGAACGCCTAAGTGTTGCAAATGTGTGGAATAGTTTTTTTTTAAGGCTGTTATCCCCCATGATGATGATAATAATAATAATAATAATAATAATAATAATAATAATAATAATAATAATAATAATAATAATAATAATAATAATAATTTAAGGCTGTTAGGATTTCTTATGAATGATACTCAGGTTTGGATATGTAGGAGGGAGGTGGAGCATTTAAAAGTAAAAATAGGATTTATTGAAGTACTATATGAAGCTACTGTGGTTATTTAATGTGTTCCAGAAGGGGACACTGCAGAAGATATATATATGTCGTGCCGAATAGGTAAAATGACTCAACTAGCAAGAACTCATTTAAAATTAAGTCTTTTCTAAAATTTTCTCTTAAACGTTTAAAGATATATTTTTTCATTTATGTAATGTAAAAATTAATAGTTTTGTACCAAAAGAACCTTAGAAAACTTACCTGAACCTAACGAAAAAAAATACATTTCATTGTGTTTGTTTATTATTAAATTATTGTAAAAGTATCTAAAATATATTTAGTTGGGTTAAGCTAAAATAAATTGTTCTTGTTATAATAAGGTTAAGTAAGTTTTCTAAGATTCTTTTGGTGCAAAATTATAAATTTTTACATTAACATCAATGAAAAAAATATATCTTTAAACGTATAAGAGAAAATTTTAGAAAAGACTTAATTTTAAATGAGTTCTTGCTAATTGACCAGTTTTACCTATTAGGCAAAACACACACACCACACACACACACACACACACACACAACTCACACTCACACCACACACCCACACACACACACAATCACACACACACACACACCACCACCACACACACACACACCCCTCTCTCCTCTCACAACACACACCACACACCCCACACACAACACTCACACATACACACACTAAAACACACACACACACACACACACACACCACACACACACACACACACACACACACACACACAACACACAATATATTATATATATATATATATATAAATAAATATATATTATAAAATATATATATATATATATATATATATTATATATATACAAGATTGATGAAAACTTACCCATATTTGGCAATCGTTGAAATCCACTTTTCGAGCGGTGAATTAGTCATTTTGGGGAAATTCTTCTTTGGATCAATCTTATATTACCATCATGACGTTTAGAAAATTTTAAAAGGGCCCTTCCAAATACTTTTCTCGTCTGAAGGAGAAAGTCGATTCATTTCCATTGAATTCTTAGGTATAGTACCTGAGCCTTGATCTTTCAGTTCCCACAAAATTAAAATTTCCCAGACGAGATCTTTCACGTCATTGTTGTGAGAAACCGAGGAGGAAACAAGTGATCAAATTCCCAGCGTTGTGCTATTTAAATTATTGGAGGATCACCGACGAAACTGTTGGCATTTTAAACCCAGAGAACAGTCTTCTTCGTAGAGAAATCAGAAGTTGTTACAGCATTACACTCTGTTCCTTGGGATTACAATCACCATTATTACAAGTAAATTCAGAATTATTACAGGCAGAGAGGACAGCAAAATCATCGTATTTCACGGTAATCACAAAGCTCTGCACCAATTGTCCAATTGTTTTTACCAAGTGGATTGATTTTACAGATGGTAATGACACAGTTGCAAAACTTTCATTCGTTACGAAAATTTTTAAATTCCCCAAATTCTCGGTTTAGACATGTATATCATAAATCCATAATATCCGTGAAAATATGGTTTTCCATTGACGTAGCCAAGAATTTCGTAAAAGGTTTCCCTTTCCCGTTTTAGACATAAACCTCTCAACCGAAGAGTGCGGTTTAGGTTCTTGATGCATGGTACGCAGGTCTCGTAGTCTAATGAACACATTGCATCATTGAGAAGTCCATTATCTCGGTTCATATAGGCACAATTCTCAGTCGTGTTTCCGTTGGGCTGTCTATGATTAAACTGTACCTCTTTAACTGTTTCATTGTTAGAAATCTTCCGCCATACTCCTTCCTCGTCTTCATCTGTTAATCCGACCCAGAGGATAAGACCTGATGTGCACACGTCTTTAAATAGTGAAGATTTGTTGAACAGTTGTGTGTTTTCATCACGTGATGATGGACCAAACATGTCACTGCCGAGTCGCTGACACAAAATAAGAGATTCTTTGTGATTTCGATTCTCAGGGAAGATAACAAAGTCATTTGTTTTCTGGCACAATATGGAGAGCTTTTCTTGCGAGACAGTTGCACCAAATACTTCAACTTCATCCGTATCTGAGGAAAAGACATTCCCACTACCAAGCTTTCTACACTTTGCTATCTCCTCTACTTCAGTCTGATTTAAACTCCTGTTCCAGATGTTGACCTGAGCGATATGACCACGGAATACCTGATCCTTTTCAAAGCCACCTCCTAACGTGTCTTGGTCTTGACCCAGGATAAGGGTAGAATTGAGTGAAAGCAATACTTCCTCCGTTCTCAGTGGCCCTTGTATGAACTCAGCGCCATCAACGAAGGCTCGGTAATGTCCCAAAGTGAAGATGTGACAATAATGACTCCACTGATGGAGCAACAATTCTGTCTTGAAGTCCGGAAACCCTTGTTGGAGGAATTCATTGTAATAGATATTGATCTCCTCGCCTCGTCGAACTGGAGAAAATATTAAAAGTTTATTGTAACATACTGCATCTTTATATTAACTCTTTTTTATAATTAATTTATAATAAACTCTTCTTAGGATTAATATTTATAATAATTTCATACATACATTCATATGTACGTTTGCACACTTTTATGTACATAAATACATACATTAGAACTTAATAAAAGAATAGCAGCACAGTAGACAACCTGCCCTCAACTATTTGTCTAACCTGATTTTATAGTTACCTAAAATATTTTTTTCATTAACACTGTTTAGTTTAGGTTAGTTATGTTAGGCTAGTTAGGTTAGGTTAGATTAGTTTTATATGTTAGGTTAAGGTAAGATAGGCTAGGTTACCATACCACGGGCGGGATTGAACCCGCGGTCAAAGAGTCTCAAAACTCCAGACCTTCGCGTTAGCCACTGGACCAGCTAGCCACAATAAGATTCATCCAACTAGGTTATTCTATGGATTGTGGGAAATAGCACAATAAGATTCGTTCCAACTAGGTATATTTCTATGGTTAGAAATAACCATTGGACGAATCTTATTGTGGTCTACCTGTCCAGTGGCTAACGCGAAGGTCTGAGTTTGAGACTCTCTGACCGCGGTTCAACCCCCGGTAGTATGGTTTGCTTGTACGTGTCATTAACGATTTCGTGAGTCACGATAGGTTAGGTAGGTTAAGAAGTTGGATTAGTTTTATATGTTTGGTTAGGTTAGTTTCAGGTTGGGTTAGGATAGGTTAAGTTAGGTTAGGTTAGGTTGGTTTCTTATTCCTTTTGTAAATTTGAGTTTATCTAGTTTGAATGTTCTGTTGCAAGTACTGCATCTTTTTTTAAAATATCTTCAGCACCATTTTCATTATTCTTCTGTATTCCCACGATTATAAATCTTTTGTTCTTCTCGTATATGTTTATCTTCCTCTTCTCTTTGTTAAATTCTGCTTGTAATTGACGACAAAGTTGCTTTTAACATCCAGAAGACATCGCTGATAATCGTCTAAGCATTTAACTCACTGTTTAGAAGGCTGAGGAAGCTTTTATTTGAACTTTTCAAAATGTGTTCAAATGTGGCTATTTCAGAATAAATCAAGAGTAATTTGAGTTCCTAAGATAAAGATTAAAAACTAGAGTTCATGATAATTTTAAAGTATGTACTTATGCAAAAGCTTCCTGCTATCACTGCCTCATAGAGGCAATGATAGCAGGAGGAAAAGGTTCATGAGGGAAGTATTGAGAAGGGATTCCAAATGATATTTTCTTTTATGTATACAGTGGCGATTTTATTATGTTTACTACTGTTGAAAATGGTATAAAACACCGACAAGTTGAAGATTAAGACACATGTGCAACAGTTGAGTATGTTTATTAATGAAAAGTTTCACCTACACAGTAGACTTCTTCAGTCAAATATTGAGGAAGCTGGAGATGTAAAATAAATAAAGATTTAATCAGTCCATCAAGCTTAGAGAAAAAGGATTTGAGGTGGTCAGTCCCTCGGCCTGGAGAAGGGTTCAACTCCATAATCTGGACCGATATGAAACTGAATCAAGAGAACGGTGTCTTAATACTGTCAAAGGTTGAGTGGAAGGTCTCAAAGACGTTGTAAGGGACGGGATGCAGTAGTGGAAGTAAGATGACAGGTCCCTCTAGAGTCCAACCCTTCTCACTCATAGCTAGTATATACGCGATGAAGAATGAAAGATGTTCACTTTACCAAGATACTGTTGTGCTGCAGTGTCTGACAGTGTTGTTGAAAATGGTATAAAATACCGACAAATTGAAGAGTAAGACTGACCACCTCAGATCCTTTTTCTCCAAGGTTGATGGACTGATTACATCATCTTTATTTCACTACTACGCCTGCTTTCACTGTATTTAACTGAAGAAGCCTACTGTGTAGGCGAAACGTCCCATCAATAAAGACACCCGACCGTTGCACATGTGTCTTAATCATCAGGTTTATTACTGTTTATACAAGGATATATCTTGGGTAAACGCAACATCCCAAATTCGCTAGCTTGGAGAACGGCCTGAGACCAGCCTCATGCCAGTTGACGTCGTGTGAAGGTAGGCTGCACACACCAGTCTTGGCTGAAGTGCTAATAACCTCGTAGCTGAAGCAACTTAAACAAGAAAGAAATGAAGTCTGGGTTAAGCCATTAATTACCCCGTGAAGGTCGCAGCTCTACTTTTAACACTACCTTCATCTTGTTCACCTCTGCCCTACCAATATGATAAACTGCAACTTGATGGATGGTGAAGCAAGCTGAAACTAAATCCATCTTGTGGCTTGTGAATTTCTGCACTCACAGAGGTTATATGGCATAAGGGTGAAGACGTGTTAATAGTGTGTACCAACACTCAGACTCTCATTGGCAGTGGTTTGGCTCCTGCCCAATATTCTGGTGGATATTTACGCTTTACCGTAGTAAAAGTTCATAAAGTATTGCTGAGCCTGATTTCAAAACAATTATTATTCTTGTGGTCTCTCATGGTTGCTGCTACTTCTTGGGATGTACAGTTTCTTCTGTTGTGATAGTTGTATTCAGACGTGTCATGCCATTTTGAAAGCAGAAACTTCATGTCTCTAATTATATGCCTTGAAGATCCAGGTAGAACTACTTGGTTTAATGTTTTATGGGCCTTACCTCATCACATATGCGAAGGTTTTGGGTGTACTTATATTGGACTATAAGAAATGTGCTTAGTCTTTAGCGTCCTCATTATTATTATAATCAAGGATTATGCAGCGCCTGTGGGGGGGGGTTTAAGGTATTCAGGGTCAATTCAGGTAACCGGAGCACAGATCCTATTCCCTAGATCAAGAGCCCTTCACCAGCATCAAGGAACTTTCCTTGAGGGGTGTAGCGTCCTCAGCTCACATACTGAGGATCCGGGATCGGTCCCCGGCACGGGTAAAAAGATGGGAATGTACTTTGTAGAAATGAAGATTATTTTTATTATCATCATTATTATTATAGATACCTAGCCTTTAATATAAGATTAAAATGAATTTTACGGAATATAATGCTTCATGAGGTGTGGCAAAGAACCAAAAATACTCACAAACAAGGATAACGTTGGCTATGATGTCGTTGACCGCCAGGGAGACGTGTGGCTCCCGGGAGGAGAAGCTGGAGGGTCTGATGCGGTAACACACACTCACTTCTCCAGAGTCCTGGTACGTCTGTCAGAGGTATGTATGGAAAATTTTGTTCCTAATTTTTCAAAATTATAATGTATAATTTTCTATGATGTAAATAAGTGTAAACTGTGTTGCTGTTGGTTCAAAATTAATTTGCGAGTTTAAAAGGAACCAGCAGACGAGAGAGTCGGGTAGAGAGGGAGTTGGCCATATTGGAAATATGGTGAAAGGTAACCGACTAATGGAATCGATCTTCATCGAGGATAAACTAGAGCGAAACGGCCTCAGATGAACAGAAAATAATGCGGTGACGCCCTACATTGCGAACTGGGAAGAAATATAGTAGATAAATAGTGAAATACTGAAAGACGCCATACTGAATTTGAATTTGTGTAGGCACTTTGTAATTTGTGCCAGAAAATTCCGCGGTCTCCGAGGCTTAATGGGGAAATGGCCTCAAAAATTGTAATGGAAATTTAAAATTAGGGGCCTGCTAAGAAAATTAAGGAGAAAAAATTGGCAGGACATTCAGGAATTCGAATGAATGGGGGAAGATAAAGGATGCATTTATCAGCACCCACAGCTAAGTAAACCGTCTTTTTTTTATTTAGAGCTAGCTGGCCAGTTTGGTTTCTATGTAGTAAGGCAGGTTGTGGGTGATCCATCTGCTTCAAGTGATCTCCAGAGGAAACTGGTAAGTAGTAATAATAACCATTTGTCTGCCATTATACTGTTTGAATATTTGTGTAACTCCTGCCCCCTCGTTCAACAACGTCAAACCCAACTCATACAGTCCACCTTAATTTCAGTTATACCAAAATTATTGGTTATGTTTCTTATGTAATATATAATTTTAGGTCCCTTTTTTGTGTAAGAATATAGTGAGGATTGTGGGTACGGAGGGGACGCTTTCCTGCGACCTATGGGTACGGAGGGGACGCTTTCCTGCGACCTAAAGTCTAAAAATTCCCGCATATCTCAGACGTTCAACAAAATGTAAGTAATGTATCTTAGTTACATTCTAGCCAAATTACTCATATGAACGTAAAAGTGAGGATCATGTAAGTAATTTATTTCTCACAGTATGTATAATTTATAGAAATGAAGAGGTACCCCGCCTATTATCCAATAACAACAGTGTTTAGAACATCAAAAAGAGATCTAGATTGGTTAAAGTAGTGTTTAATTCTACTGAGTGACATAGTTGTGTACTAAGGTTTAGTAAATTATCATATACTAGTGTATGTAACATTGTCAACTGGGCACCTGTAAGATTTCTTGTTATCAGAAACTCACGTGGGATTTAGCCCTGATACATATATTGGCTAGTCTTGCCAAATAAATTATTGTAACTTTCATTTCCCGAGGGAATGACACAAACAGGCTTCAAGGGGACAATATTGGGGGAAATAAAATATAATAAAATAGGAACGATGAAAGGTTCCTAGTGATTTTCTTTTTTAAAGTGTCAAACCATCAACTGACTTGACATATTTCCCACTACAGCCTCTTTATTCAGAAGGACCATCTCTGACGGATTTCATTCTCTCTGTGAAACTCCCGATCATAAGTTAAGTGAGGTAAGTGCAACTTATTGAGTTATTAAAGCAATTTTTTTCCCCCCCCTTCCCCAGGGGCTTCGTCAAGCCAATACACGTATAGTATTGGCCTCAGAAAATCCATGGTGAGCAGAATGTTGCCTTATAAAAAAGTCTCATTAAGTTGTATATGTATACATTCATCTAACTATTGTTGGTATTTTCAGTAAATTATATCACTAAGTATTAAGAGAATTTATTTGTGGAGAATTACGGACAGAGTACCATGCATGCAACAATTGCCAAATAATTTCTTTTGGCATTTTTTTTTAAATATACATAAGTGATGAACTTTGTGAACTATTTATGTAAGGGTTGAGGTCGATCCTCCGCCTGCTAAGCAAGAAAATTTTCTACTGTCGCATTAGGCTTCCACTTATAACCAGTAAAGTAAGAAGACGTGTGAACATAAACCTTTCAGAAGTTAATTCATTCTGAGAAAAGTTAAAACTGCCATTACTTGAAGAAAGAGTTACATTGGACATACCTTGGGGGAGAGGTTACATTGGACATTACCTTGAAAGAAGTTACACTGGACATTACTTTAAGCAAAAGTTTACATTGGACATCACCTTGAGGAGAGGTTAATGGACATTAAACCTGAAGAAATTACACGGACATTACTTGAGCGAGAAGTTTACATTGGACATCACCTTAGGGAGAGGTTACAGGGACATTAACCTTGAGAGAAGACATTACACACCTAGGGAAGGTTACAGGGACATACCTTGAAAGAAAGTTTACATTGGACATTACTTTGATGGAGAGGTTACATTAAACATCACCTTGAGTGAGAGGTTACATTAAACATCACCTTGAGGAGAGGTTATAGCGGAGGAAGACCTCAGTGCTGGGGGTGTCCACATGTCATTCTGCAGTCCATATACCTTTACCTGTGGGCTCCAACCAACGTTCTCATCATTATTTTGTTTTACCGTCCCTTCACCACCAGCGAAGGTAAAATATGGTTCGATATTTCACAAAGTGAGTTTTTTACATAATTATTTAGCCAATGTTTCTTGCAGTAAACAAAGACAAAAACACAGGAAGAGAAACATTTTAATTGTTATAAAATAATATTATTTCTTTGTCGGGGGGGTGAGACCTTTGCTGTGTTGCCAATTTGTTTCAAAGGGAGGGGCTGAATCTTAGCTGTTAACCTCACCTTTTAATGTTGTCGACCACCCTTACTAGTACCCTTTTAAATTTAACCCAATTACCTTTCTCTTAAAACTGTGTATAGAATTTGCGTTCATTTTACACAAAATCATTCTAAACGATGACTTAAAATTTTGAAATTTTGAATAAACATTTACTGCAAATAACTTTACTATTTCTAATAGAATAATAATGTACAAATTTCCAACACATCCTGAGGGTTTCATGACTAGTCCTCAACCAATATTTCACGTTGTCTTTAACACTCTTGCTCATCTAACAAGGTTATAGTTAAGTGGAAATCTAATTCACCATTTCCTTTTCTTGATATTTATATTTATGTTCACTTCTCTGAGACTAGCATAGTGGCAACACACTTATTTCCATTCCTACCCTGTTCTTGGACCCGGCCATCAGCATGACCGTGGCTTCAAGGCATCGCAGCCTGAAGTCACCAAGAACCAACTTGTGTCTATGGGACAATATTTGGATTTACAGTAACCACGAGAGCTCCCTGCTTAGTGTTACTCTTTTTATCTTGCATTTTTGCAGCTATATCATAGTAGTTAGGGTATTTTTTATTTTCAGAAGCATTATAGCAGATGGTATGTGCTTGTCCAAATACATAGAAACGAGTGTCAAAGAGAACAGAGAGTTATTCAACACTCGGCTATAACCTTTGTTTATTGCCTTGTGTTTATGTTAAAATGTAGCTGATTTCTTCAAGAAATTCTAATATTTGCATTAAAACACCTGTTTTATACTTTGCGGAGCTTGTTCAAGGATGCAGCACTCATGTGGTCATGTTCCAGAGCATATTGCCTATATCTTGCCATAATTACTTGAATTGAGCACCTCATACTACATTAACTACAATACCTACACCCATTATTAAAACCACATTCTTTTGTTAATTTTCCGTGAATTTCTTCTGTTTCTTATCTTCTGGACATTTCGGACTTGCAATGTTCCAATAGTTGAGACTGACTTTGAAAATTAAGTAATATTCCTGACAGTGGGAGCTATAACTTTACACACATAACACGCACGTAGGTGACTGAAGCTTATGGTCCGACTTGAGCCATTACCTAGCCACTTGGACCATTAACTAGTCACTTGGATCATTAACTAGCCACTTGGACCATTAACTAGTCACTTGGATCATTAACTAGCCACTCGGATCATTGACTATCACTTGGATTATTAACTAGTGAATTGGATCATTAACTAGTCACTTGCATCATTAATTAGTCACTTGTTAATGATCCAAGTCAGAAAGAAACGTGGTCATAAGTTTGTTTGGTACACCTGTGTTATCTGTGTATTGTTCCATTCCCGGTATTGTGCCTATTTATTCTTTAGTACCTATAACAATGAGTGATATGTATGTGGACTTGACCTACACTCTCCTCGACCTCCTTCATAAACTACCTTCTACACACTAAAATAAACCAAAATATTACTCTGAGAACATTAAGCTGCCACTATTGTTTTGAAAATAATATAATATTGTGAATGGGTACTTTGTCCTCCAAGAAGCTCGGAAATATATATGTGATACGAGATTAATAATTTTTGAGAAAATAATTTATTAGACTCAGTAACTACTATCATTCTGTATTATGTAATTAGAGAAAGACATGGAGATTGTAACAAACTATTTCTACTATAGCTTGCATTTCCTTTTAGGATCGTTTTTTTGTTTCTAGATTTAGTTCTTCTAGATCCTCTACATTAATAATTCCAAATGGCGTGAAAAAATATAGAAAATCACTATTTAATAAAGATAATGACTCAA
>NW_026472238.1:0-10615 GCF_026875155.1 Cherax quadricarinatus
AGAAAAAAGGGTGCCCAAAGACTGAAAGCAGGGTGTACAGCAGACACCTACAAGAAAGCAGATGTCACAGCAGAACATACTTATAAAAGCAGAGGTGTACAGCAGACACCTACAAAAAAAGCAGAGGTGTCACAGCAGACACGTCAAGAAAACATGGGTGTCACAGAAGACACATCAAGAAAACATGGGTGTCACAGCAGACAATACAAAACAGCAAGGGCGTCGCAGCAGACACAGTAAGAAAGCAAGGGTGTCACAGCAGACACTACGAGAAAGCAGGGGGTTTCCGAGCAGACACTACGAGAAACCAGGAGTGTCAGAGCATACGCTACAAGAAAGCAGGGGTGTCACAGCAGACACTACAAGAAAGCAAGGGTGTCATGGCAGACACTACAAGAAAGCAGGTGTGCTCCAGCAGACACGACAAGAAAGCAAGGGCGTCACAACAGATACATCATGGGTGTCAAAACAGACAGTATAAAATAGCAAGGGTGCCACAGCAGACACTACAAGAAAGCAAGGGTGTCACAACAGACACTACGAAAAAGCAGGGGTCACAGCAGACAGTACAAGACAGCAGCGGTGTCACAGCAGACAGTACAAGACAGCAGGGGTGTCACAGCAGAAACATCAAGAAAGCAGTTGTGTCACAGCAGACACATCAAGAAAGCAGGGTGCCACAGCAGACACATCAAGAAAGCAGGTGTGTCACAGCAGACACATCAAGAAAGCAGGGGTGTCACAGCGGACAGTACAAGACAGCAGGGGTGGCACAGCAGACAGTACAAGACAGCAGGGGTGTCACAGCAGACAGTATAAGAAAGCAGGGGTGTCACAGCAGACACATCAAGAAAGCAGGTGTGTCACAGCAGACACATCAAGAAAGCAGAGGTGTCACAGCAGACACATCACGAAAGCAGAGGTGTCACAACAGACACGTCAAGAAAGCAGGGGTGTCACAGCAGACACATCAGGAAAGCAGGGCTGTCACAGCAGACACTACAAGAAAGTAGGGGTGTCACAGCGGACACTACAAGAAAGCAAGGGTGTCACAACAGACACTACGAAAAAGCAGGGTTCACAGCAGACAGTACAAGACAGAAGGGGTGTCACAGCAGACAGTACAAGAAAGCAGGGGTGTCACAGCAGAAACATCAAGTAAGCAGGTGTGTCACAACAGAAACATCAAGAAAGCAGGTGTGTCGCAGCAGACACATCAAGAAAGCAAGTGTGTCACAGCAGACACAACAAAAAGCAGGGTGTGTCACAGCAGGACACATAAAAAGATAGCGGAGGTGTCCAGCATACACATCAGAAAAGCAGAAAGTGTCACAGCAGACGACAATCAAAAAAGCAGGGTGTCACCGCGACACATCAAGAAAGCAAATGTGTGTCACAGCAACACATGCAAGATAGCAGGGTTTGACAGCGCACAGTACAAGACAGCAGGGATGGCAACAGCAGACAGTACAAGACAAGCAGGGATGTCACAGCACACAGTAAAAAGAAAGCAGGGTGACACAGCGGACACATCAAGAAACAGTCAGAATGTCACAGCAGACATGCAAGCAGCAGGAGTGTACATGCAGACTTAGTACAAGACAGGTAGGAGTGAGACAGAGACATACAAGACAGCAGGAGTGTCATCAAGCACACAGTCACAAAGACAGCATGGGTGTCCAAGCCACACAGTACAAGACATGCAGAATGTCCACAGCACAACAGTACAAGACAGCAGGATTGTCACCGCACACAGTCCAGACACGCAGGGGTGTCAACAGCACACAGTACAAGACACATGAAGTGCACAGCACAAGACAGCAGGAGTGTCCGACAGCACACAGTAACAAGCCAGAGCGGGGTCTGTCACAGCACACAAAACAAGACACAGGGTGGTCACAGCACACAGAACAAGACAGCAGGAGTGTCACAGCACCCTTACAAGACAGCAGGGTGTCACAAGCATCACATCGTACCAAGACAGCAGGGTGTCCCACAGCAACAGTAACAAGACAGTCAGGGTGATCACACAGGGTTCAGATGCACTGAACATTGTTATGGTAAAAATGTTGAAGAAACAAGTGCGTGTGGGTTTTCCACTCTTGACGACGCCGTGTAGGTGTGCTTCATTACATAGCATCAGGAAGAGTTAAGATAGGTCCACAATGCAAAAATAAATCTGGACGGTGCGCAATTAAGTGCAGAGCGAGATGGATGAGAGGGAGAAGAGATAGAGGAGAGAGATTAGAGAGAAGAGAGAGAGGAGAGAGAGAAAAGAGATGCTTGTAAAAAATTGGGTAAAAAAGAAGGAATTCCAGGAATGAAAAATTGACATCCAAGAATGGAAAATTTGCGGCGAAATTTTAGCGATAAGAATACACATCAAAAAAAAACTAAAAAATCCTTAATGCCATTCGGTCCACCCTTTAAATAATACTTTAAGAAGACACTAGACACTAAAGAATCATTTCAGTTTTGAAATTCATAACAGATAAATAAATCAATCTTGCAAACTCACGCTAATATGGTATTAACGATTTTATTGAAACAGAATTCAATTATAGTCCTGTCGACCAGGACTTGCTTTTGCCTTTAAAAATACAATTGGACGGAGTAAAATCTCTCACACATAATAAACAGATGCATTAGAATCTAGTCCAGTCCAGTCGTACAAGGAACAGATATAAGTAATTCGCAAAACAAAATCTCGTAAAATACATGCAAAAATAAATTAAACGGTTAATTATGAAAACCAAAAAACGAAAAAATAAAGTATGGAAATAAATGTAAGAGCTAGAAGGCATTAGGGATGCATATAGGAATCAAGCCAATCAAAGAACTTGTTTAAAGATTGCTGGCAGGCCAGAAATGAATATGCCAAATGTGAGGAGAGACAAAAAGAAAGAAAAAGACCTTTGTAAAGGGAATTAGCGAATGAGGAGATTTAACAGGAATCTTTTAATTCAAGTTACATGGAGTAAATATAATGGTATAAATAGAAAGGCAACTTGAAGGACCAAGTGGCAAAAATTCATTGAAGTAGGAGAGGGATAAATGAAGAATTAAAATAAACTAAAGATTTGAAAGATCACAAAATATATATAATGTTGTCCGCGATATTAATATCAAACTGTAACCCGAAATGAGGGGAATTAAAATAAGTGAAGAGGAAGTACACAAGAAAAAATCATAACACAAGACAGGTCGCGTCTTCGGTTCCCCAAAAATGTAAAGAAAAAAAAATTACTTTTCCACGTTTTTTCGAGAAAGGTAATGTAAACTGTCACAGTTATGAGTCTGGTACACATATAGTGAGACTGGTACACATATGAGGGCTGGTACACATATGGAGTCTGGTACACATATGGGGCGGGATCTAGTACACATATGGAGTCTGGGTACACAAATGGAGTCTGGTACACCTATGGAGTACCTGGATACATATGGAGTCAGTTAAACATATGGATGCATGGTACAACATATGAGGCTGGTACAACATAAGGAGTCTGGTATAACATATGAGTCTGGTATTATCATATGTAGGCTGGTACACCTATGGAGTCTGGTACACATATGGAGTCCTGGAACACATAAGGAGTGCTGGTTAACACATATGGAGCTGGTACACATATGGAAGTCTGGTATACATATTGAGGCTGTACACATATGTATTCTGGTACACATATGGAGTCTGGTACACATATGGAGTCTGGTACACCTAAGGAGTGTCTGGTATACATATGAGGCAGGTATCAACATATGGATCCATGGTATACATATGGAGGCTGGTACAACATACGGAGCTTGGTACACGAATGGAGGCTGGAACACGTATGGAGCTGGTACACGAATGGAGGCTGGTACACGTATGGAGGCTGTAACACACTTATGAGCTGGTACAACGTATGAGGCTGGTACACTTACGAGGCTGTACACAATGGAGCTGTTATCACATTGGAAACCTGGTACACATATGGAGGCTGGTACACGTATGGTGGCTGGTACACCTGTATGGTGTCTGGTACACGTAAGGAGGCTGTACACGTATGGAGCTGGTACACAAATGGAGACGCTGAGTGCACATATGAGGCTGTACACATATGAGAGCTGTACACCTATGGAGAGCTAGTACACATATGGAAGGCCGGTCACACATATGTAGGCAGGTAAACATATTGAAGCTGGTACACATATGGGAGGCTGTAACACATATGGATAACTGGAAACACATAAGAGGCTGGATACACAATATGGCGACAGATACACTATCGAAGCTGGTACACAGATGGAGGCTGAGTACTCACATATGGAAGCAGGAGTACACATCTGGAAGCTGAGTACACATATGGTATATGCGGAACATCTATGGAAACTGAGTACACATATGGAGGATGGTACACTTAAGGAGGCAGGTACACGTATGGAGGCTGGTATACCACGTATGGAGGCTGATAACACCATAAGGAGCTGGTACAACGATATGGAGGCTGGATACACGTATGGAGGCTGGTACAAACCTATGGTGGCTGGTACACATATGGAGGCTGTAACAACGTAAATGGAGGCTGGTACACATACGGAAGCTGGTAGCACATCTAGGAGAGGCTGGTACACGTATGGAGGCGTAAACGTATGGAATGGCAGGTTACACGTAAGGAGAGCTGAGTAACACGTTTGGAGGCTGTACACGTACGGTGGCTGGTAGACGTATGGGGCTGGTACAACGCATTGGATGGCTGTAACGTATGTGGCTGGTACATCGTATGTGAGGCAGGTCACGAATGGAGTGCTGGTACAGCGCTATGTAGATGCTGGTTACACGTATGGAGGTTGGAGTTACACATGCAGAGGTCAGGTACAAAAACGTACAACGGGGAGTCCCAAGAAGAACAGTAACGTGTCACAACATGCGGGAGCCATGAAGAACAAGTACGTGTCACAACATGCAGGTGAACCATGTAGAACAGAACGTGTCACAACATGCAGGGAACCATGAAAACATATACGAGTTCACAACATGCAGTGGCGAACCATACAGAACAGTACGAGTCCCACAACATGCCGTGGAACCATGAAGAACAGTACGTGTCACATTACATCGGTAACCATGAAGAACATAACAGTGGTCCCAACATGCAGGGAACCAAGAAAGAACAGTACGAGTGCACAACATCTGGATGTAATTCCTTTATCCGACATACCAAAAGGAATTTCTAAAACACTATGAAATATGTACTACAGATGATGCTAAAATCCTCATTTAAAAAATATAGATATACACTCTAAATCCAACATAGATAACTGTGATATTTTTGCGGAAATAGTGTTTAATGGGAGAGATGAAAAATTAACGGAGATAAAAATCATGTATTGAGGAAATGATGGAACAAAGCGAACCGGATCACCTTAAAGCATGACAAATCCTATAAATTATCAAGACAGAAAAAGGGATCTAGCCGTACTATAGAAGAAAAAAAAAAGATAGCAACAATGCAAATAAACAAAACTGTGAGAAATAGCGAATTAGTCAAACAAATAGCTTTAAAATATATGGCGTTAGAAATTCTATAAGAAAGAACTGTCAAAAAGAATATATATTTGGCCAAAAAGTTGGAATATTCAGCTAACAATAAATACTGAATAGGGATAAAACATTGAATACCGACACCTATAAGGACAAAAAACATCATGAAAGGGCTAGACAAAACAGTTTTCACATACCTGCAACAGAGATAACGAAGACAAACAGCTGAAAATTGGAGAAGAAAAGTAGAGCGGAAGGGATAACATAAGGCTTTTTTTGTTTGCATATAGACCCAGTTAGACGAGGTAATGATTTATAACCGAGGCCATGTAGGCAGTGCATCCAACGTTGCCTACATATAACAAAAAATGTATGAACAAAATATTAGTGAAAGGTCATCACGAGAAGCACAATCGATCCATTTAGATACAAATAAGAAACCACTAATGGGTATAAGGCTCGGTACAAGCATGCAAGCAGCACCCCACACACACACACACACACGTGCGTGCGTGCGTGCACGTGCTGAACGTCTAATCCAGAGAGCGGGGGACGACAAAACCTCATGGCTGAGGGAGCAGCACCTTTGACAACACACCGTCCTCACCAGACCCAACACTGTTAAACACTCTCCGCTACTTCCGTAGAATTTTTTCCCCTGACGTTATTATTTACACACTCTTAAGTTGTTTCTTAATCACGCGAATTAAATATAGTAAAATAAACTCACACGATAAAATAATTGTTCATGGTAAATATATGCACGTGATAAAACACTTATCTCTGAAAATAATATTTTATATATATATTTATAACTATTACTACTAATCATTATTTACAATACCAACCCAAATAACACCGAAGAGAAAAAAACCGCGAATTCATACCCCACCCGTGGTATGACTTTTTGCAATCGTGTCCATTTCGTGAGTCTTTGGGCACGGGAGAGCACACGTGTCGGGAGGAGCGTGGGAACTTTGGAAAATATTCAACGTTTTTTTTCCTGATATATAAGAAGGGTAGCCCAGTTCTTTAGACGAAGAGAACGTCTTTATCAGGGTCAGTGCACACTCCTCGATCAAATTATGATGTAAGAGCTAAAAAATTTTTTGTGTGTTATTATTCTAGAATTACGAACTATATAACATGACTGTTCATTTAAAAAATGTACATAATAGCGACCCATTCAGAACGTAATGTGTGTTGTGTGTGTGTGTTGTGTGTGTGTGTGTGTTGTGTGTGTGTGTGTGTGTGTAAGTGTGAACTCACCTAATTCAGTACTCACTATAATTGTAGTTGCGAGGGGTCGAGACTCAACCTCCTGGCCCTGTGTGTGTGTGTGTGTGTGTGAACACACCTAATTGTATCTCACCTAAATTGTGTGGTTGCAGGGTCTATACTCGACTCCTGGCCCCAGCGCCTCTGTCCCCTTGATCGCTACTGGATTCCTCTCTCTCTCTGCTCCAGACTTTGGTCATACCTCTTGCCTTAAAACAATGTATGGTTCCTGCCTCCACTACTTTCACAATTCTAGTGGCAATCCACTTGCTGACAACTCTATGACTGAAAGAAATACTTCCTAACTTCCCTGTGACTCGTCTGAGGTCTTTCAGCATCAGTTGTGACCCTTGTCCCTGTGTCCCCCTCTCTGAGGAACAGATCCAATCACTGTCCACCCCTTGACCTATTCCCTTATTTTTCCCCGCAGTAATCTGTATTGTCGAATCATGTCTCCCCTGACCCTTTCAGTCCTCCATTTGTCCGGTCAGTCCGATTTCCCTTAACCTTTCCTCGACGATTCCCTATGATCTCTGGACTAGCTATGTTGCAAACCTTTGTTACTTTCTGCTAACTTTCTTGACGTGCTGACTCAGGTGTGGGTTCCATACTGTGCTGCAAACTCCATTATGTGGCTAACATACACAGTGGTAAACAGTGTACTTGTAACGATTCCTAATAGAGGTATCGGAAAACGCTATTCTCAGGGTTTGCCAGCGCAACCTTAAGCTGCAGCAGGTTATTTGGTTTAATGTGTGTGTTCCTCTCTGTGATGTAACTACGGTGTTATGGGTCAACCCCAAGGTCTTCTCATCTCCTGAGTGAGGTCTGTATGTCTTTGTCCACCTAGCCTATATTCTGGTCTGCGTCTGCTTTGCCCCTCCGCCAAATCTTCATGACTATATGCATTTGGCTTGGATTGAATTCGAGGAGCCAGTATACTGGAACCACATGTCCAGCCCTCAGGTCTCTATTGCAGGTCCTGCCTCAACCTCGTCCGATTTAAATTTCTTCTCATGGCCAACTTCACGTCATCTGCGAACAGGACACTCGAGTAGTCTATTGCCTTCCAACATTCTTCACTACATATAATCAAAAAAATAGCCGTCCTAGAACAAGACCCCTGTGGGACCCCGCTCGTAACATGCGGCCCACTGTGATACCTCTACAACGTACCATGACTCTGTATGCTGGCCTCCCTGTCAGTACATTCCCTATCCTATGCAGAGCCCTATACCTTTTATGTGTGCCTGATCCTCCAGCTTCTGCACTTAATCTCTTGTGGGGAAACTGTGACTCAAAGGACCTTCCTGCAAGTCTAGGAAAACGCAATCTACTACCCAACCCTCAACTACTCGACTCTTACTTCTTTTACCTTTGTCAAAAACTAACTCCAGTAGGTTTTGTGATACCAAAGATTTGGCCTTCGCATGAACCCATGCCTGGTTTTCATTTACTTAATCTTGTTTCCTTTCCAGGTGTTTCGACCACTCTCCACCAGGGCTGAAAAAACTTCTCCAAGACTTTGCACACAATACATGTCAGAGACACAGGTCTGTAGTTTAGTGGCCTCGTTTCTGTTTCCTTTCTTAAAAATGGGGACTACATAGCTGTCTTCCATTTCTCAGGTAGTTTGCCCAGTTAGCCAAGGGATGTGTTGAAGATTTGTGGTTAAGGCAACATCACAGTTCATCTCTGCTCCTTCTATAAGGACCCATGGGGAGATGTTGTCCGGTCCACATCGCCTTTGAGGTGTCAAGGGCCCTTAAGAAGCTTCTTCAATCTTCACCTCCCTCCTCAGTTTTCGTTATGTCAATCCCCAACACTTTGTTGGGTATAAAGTGGGTCACAACATGCGGGGAACCATGAAGAACAGTAGTTCAAACTGCGGGAACCATGAAGAACAGTACTTTCCCAAACTGCAGGGAACCATGAAAAAACAGTGTGTCACAACATGCGGGAACCAGAAGAACATACGTGTCACAACATGCGGGAACCATGAAAAACAGTACGTGTCACAACATCGGAGAATTCCTTTATACGACTCCCAAAAAGGAATTTAAAACTTATGAATATGCTACAATGATGCAAAAAATTCATTTAAAAAAAAATAGTTAGGGCCTAAATCTCTACAAATAACTGTGTATATTGAGGAAAAAGAGTGTTAAAGGAGGTGAAAATTAACGGAGATAAAATCATGAAATGGAAATGGGGAAAAGCGAAACCCGGATACTTAAGCATGAAAAAACCCTAGAAATTATCAGAAAAAGAGGGATCTAGGGGGAAAATAACAAAAAAAAAAAAAATAGCAAAATGATAAACAAACTTGAGAAATACGAATACAAACAAATAGCTTTAAAATATATGGAGTTTTAAAAATTCTAAAGAAAGAACTGCTACAAAATTTTATTTGGCCAAAAGTGGAATATTCAGCTACGTGAAAGACTGAAAAGGGGTAAACATGATAAAATCCAAAATAAGGCATAAAACGGGATGAAAGGCTAGAAAAACAGTTTTCACATACCGAACGAGATAACGAGAGACAACGCTGAAAATTGAAAAGAAAGTGGAGGGAAGGGATAACAAAGGCCCCCTTTTTTGCCATGTAGACTGGTAGACCCCGGAAATGTTTATCCCCGGCCCGTACAGTGCCTAAAGCATTAAATAAAAAAAAAAAAATAGAACAAAATATTTGAAAGGGATCCGGAACAGCAATGGGCATTTGATACAAATAAAAAACCTAATGGGTAAAAAAAACCCCACAACACAACACACACACCACACACACACCACAACCACACACACACACAACACACACACACACCCAAAACTACACACCCTTGTGCGTGCGTGCGGTGCCCGTACGTAAAAATCCAGAGAGGGGGACGACAATCCTTGGCTGAGGGAGCAGACCTGGGAACACCTCCTACCAGACCCAAAAACTTTACACTTCCCGGGCCCCTTTAGTAATTCCTGAATTTTTATTTCATTTTTGTTTTTTTATTCGGAATTAAATTTAGTAAAATACTCACACGATAAAAATTTTAGGTAAAATTGCACGTGATAAAACACCCTTTTTCCTTTTTGACAAATAAAATTTTATATTTTTTTAACATTACTACTAAATTTTTTTTTAAACTTTTTAAATACCAAACCCAAAAAAACCCCTAAGAAAAAAACCCCGAAATTCAAACCCCCCCCGTGGTATGGGTTTTTTCAATGTGTCATTTTGTTTCGTGAGTCAAACCGTAGAAGCGTGGGAAATGGAAAATATTTAGGTTTTCCTATAAATGGGGTAGCTCCGTTTTTTGCGAAGAATCTTTATCAGGGGGTAGGCCCCCCCCCCCCCCCCCCCCCCCCCCCCCCCAAAAAAACCCGAATTCATAAAAGTAAAGGCTTTAAAAAGAAAAATTGTGACCCATTCGGGAAAAGGATTTTGTTGTGTTTGGGGGGTTTGGGGGTGTGTGTGTGTTTATTTCCCCAAAGGGATAATTTTTTATTGCGGGGGAATAACCCTGGCCCCGTTTGTGGTTTGTTGGTTTTGGTTTGTTTTTGGTGGGTGTGGTGGAACTAAACCCGTACTCCAAATTGAGGCAGGGCGGCTCAACCCTGGGCCCTTTGTTGGTTTGGGGGTTTTTTGTGTGTTTTTTGGTTTTTTGGGTTTTTTTTGGTTTGGGTTTGGGTTTTTTTTTTTGTTTGGGGTGGTTAACCCCCCTTTGGACCTTTTGGGGGTTGGGGTTTTTTTTTTTGTTTGTTTGTGTTTTTTGTTTTTTTGGGGGTTGTGTTTTTGGTGTTGTGGTGGGGTGTGGGTTT
>NW_026472239.1:0-10388 GCF_026875155.1 Cherax quadricarinatus
CTCAGAACAACACCAAATACCGACTGAACATCTTCAAAAAACACTCTGCCACATCATTTGAACATCCCTTCAAAAACACCATCAAACACCACCAATACTTCCCAAAACACTACTGATTACTACCAAATCACCACTGAATACTACCAATACCCGTCAAAATCAACCAGAAACTAAGTTTAGCATCACCAGCTAACACCCATTGAATAGAAATCCCCTCAATCACTATAACCCAAGAACTCCCTCCCCATGACGCTAAAAAAAAAAAAACAATGACACAAACTCTAATACACAATCACTTTACAAATGTTCATGTTAACTGTCACCAACAAAAAAAATGTTTAAATAAGAATTTACCCACCAAATTTATGTATAATAACAAAACATAAAACAGTTTTACACATTTTTCTCAAACTAAATATTCCATACCACATTTATCATATTCCCATCTATGTAACGTATCACATTTCTCACCAATCATCATCCCTGGAAACATCCTTCTTATTCACCCGTATATCTCCTAGAGATGTTTTAACCCCGACGACCCCATTCATGACACTAGGAGCCAGAGTGTAGTAGGTGTGTTTAGGAGTGGTGAGTGGTTGCTCTGGCTCCTACGGTCGTGATGGTCTTCGGATAAAATAATCTCTAGGAAGATATACGGATGAATAAGATAGGATGCTTCAGGATGAATGCGGATGAGGAAAAATGTGATAAAGTAACATAGGTGAGAGAAATTATAAATGTGTTATGAAATTTAGTTTGAGAAAAAAATGTGTAAAACAATTTTAATGTTTTAAGATAATAACATAAAATTGGTGGGTAAATGTATTTAATATTTTTATGGTGAATAGTTAACATGAACTTAGTAAAGTGATTGTATATAGTTTTGGAGGTGTGGTGGGACTTAGTTTCTAGTAATGTCTCATGACATGGTAAAAATTTTTTGTGCATATGTCTTACCACTTTATTGTCAATATGTCAATATAGTTTTGGTGTTTGTCTTTTAGTTAAGATGTGTATGTCTTAGTTTGGAGGTGAATGTCTTAACTTATTGTGTTATGTATCATGTCTAAATTTGTGATTGAAATGTATAAGTTTTGGGTGTTGTGTATCATTTTATTTTTTTTTTTGGTTATGGTGGATATTTTATAGCGCTCATGATATATTTATAGATGTTGTGGAAGTGGTCTGTGGTATTTTGTGTATGCTTATTTTTTTGTGCGAATGTTAAAAATAAGTGTTTTCAGTGATCATAAGTAGATTTGAATGCATATCTTAGATTTTGAGATCTTGGTGGTGAGTGTTGATTGATGATGGTAAACATGATATGGAATTGCTGATCGTGGATTTGTGTGAATGTTATAAAAATGATGTTTTTCTGTGATCATAGTGGTGGGGTCATAAAATCTTGTTAATCGTCTGGTATAGTGTTCTTAGATATTGTGGTACAACAGGTTTGAAACAAATGGGAGTTGGGTGTGATGTTACTTGACACCAAAGTACACACGATTGGAGTGTGACGTCACTGGAGGTGACCTCGCCTGTCCTGTGGGGTGTGACAATCGAGTGTTTGTGGTAGTGAGGCGAGTGCGCTTAGATATTGTCAAATAGATTTTTTTGTGTGAAATGTTTATAAAAAAATGAGTGTTTTTCTGTGAATTAGTGGATTTTGAGGTAGAGTGAATATGGGTTTTGTTGTTGTGGTTGTCTTAGATATCCTGTGAGTACAAGACTGTATCTCAGTTGATGGTGATCATGTACTAAGTGTATTGTGTATTAGTTTTGTGTTTCATTTTTTTTTTTTTGCGCTCATGGGAGGGAGTTCTTGGTTTATGAGTGGATTTGAAGGGATTTCTATAAATGGGTGTTAGGCTGGTGATGCTAAACTTAGTTTCTGGTGATTTTGACGGCTGTTTTGGTAAGTATTCATGGTGTTTTGGTAGTAATCAGTAGTGTTTGGGAGTATTCAGAGTGTTTTGATGGTGTTTTGGAGGTGTTCAAATGATGTGCAGAGTATTTTTGAAGATGTTCAGTGGTATTTTGTGTTGTTCAGAGTTGGTTCAAAGTTAGTTAGTGTTTAGTTATGGTAATGTCTCATGTCATAAGTGTATGAGTTAGTTTTTTTTTGTGCTAATGTTGTAAAGTCTGGAGAATGAGGGAGGAGTTTGGTGGATGAGATGTAATTTCGGTTAATGAAATGTGTAAGTGTGAATGAGAATGTAAATTGGTGGGTGAGTTAGAGAAGACAAAATGTTATGTGATCTTAGTAAAAGTTTTAGTGATCTTCGTTATGATGATGTTTTAAGAGAATGTGTACAAAAATGTGTGATCTTAGTGGTGGGGTTATAGAATTTGGTAAACGTCTTGATTGTGGTGATCTTAGATATTGGAGATTATAACAAGGTTTAAACAAGGTGTTGGGTGTGACGTCGCTGATCGCCAAGTAAACACAGGATGGAGTGTGATGTCATGGGAGGTATCCCTATCTGTGCTGGTATGTGTTGGTGGTAGTGAGGGGAGTGTATTAGATATTGTATGGAGTTGGTGATTGTGATTTTTTGTGTGAATGTTTATAAAAATGAGTGTTTTCTGCGATCTTAGTGGTTTTGAGGTGAGTGGCATTGATGATGTGGATTTGTGTATGGTTTTTTTTTTTTGTGTGTGTACATGTTATGTTTTCAGTTGGTGGTGATCCTGTTGTAAGTGTTTCGGTGTTGTTTGGAAATGTTCAAAGGTGTTTTTTTGTGAGTATTCAAATGATTTATGAGTTTTTTTTTTTTTTGCGCTCATGTTATATAATATCTGAGGTGAGTGGGATCGTCTTGGTTATAGTGATTTGAGGGATTTCTATAAAATGGGTGTTAGTTGGTGGTGTTGATCTTAGTTTCTGGTGATTTTTAGTGTTGTTTGGGCATATTCGGTGCTGTTTTTAGTAGTATTTCAGTGTGTTTTGGAGTATTCAAAGGAGTTTGTTGATGTTTTTGAATGTGTTCAAATGATGTTTTTGGAGTAATCAAAGGTAATTGATGTTGTTTTTGGTGTTGTACAAAGTAAAGTTGGTGTGTGTGTGTGGGTGTGTTTGTGTTAGTTATGGTACACAAACAAATTCTCATGTCATAAGTGTAATAGTGTTAGTTTTTTGTGATATGTTGTAAAGTCTGGAGACTGAGGGGAGAGTAAATGGAGGATGTGGTTGTAATTTAGTTAATGAAATGTTGTAAGTGTAGATAAATAAGAGATGATAAAGTCATATTTGGGAGTTTTCAACATGATATTTTGGTAAGTGCTTTGTCAGTGTTGTTTGGAAATGTTCAAAGGTGGTTTATGTAGTATTCAAATGATTTATGAGAGTGTTCGAAGTAATCTTTGGGGTTGTTCTGTAGTGAGATGATAAAGGTTGGGATTAGAGAATATTTCATAAGTGATATTGAGAAAAGGTGGTCTCAAATGATGATGTATGAGAGTGCTTTGAAGGTGTTCAAAGTAAAGTGAGGGTGTGTGAGTGTGTGTGTGTGTTGTGGTGTTTGTGGTGTGTGTGTGTGTGTTTGTGTGTGTGTGTGTGTGTGTGAGTTGTGTGTGTCTGTGTGTGTGTGTGGTGGTCATAGAATTTTGTGAATATCTTGGTTCAGTGATTTTAGTGTTGATGTGGGTGAATGAATGCATTTGTGGATGTAAACGTGATTTTGTGTGTGTTCAGAAGAGTGTTTGGGGGGAGATGGGGAGTGGATTGGTGAAAAAGAAACTGCGGGTGAGATGGAGAGGGTTAATGGGAGGGTTGTAATAGAAAATTTTATGAAATATGGGGATTTACTGAAAATAAAGGTAAAGTGGGAATATTATCAAAAGAAATTATAGAAGTGGAAAGTTATAATACTTTGAAAGAAGTGGAGGGGGCGTAGAAACATGTCGCAGTAGTTGGGTAGTGAGATGATTAGTTGTTGTGATTATAATATCAATTTAGTGGATAACAAGGAGAAGGGTATTGAGAGTATGATTATAGAATTTTAGTAATGAAGGGAGGAATGTGCATTACATTTAAGATTCAAAAAAAAGAAGGGAAAAAAAATGGTATGATGAGGGTTTTTGGGTATTGTTTGTCGAGAACTTAGATACCAAAAAAGAATTTAAGAGAGGGTTTTTGTTGGTGTGGGTGATGTGGGTTGTGTGGGGTGGTTTGTGGGTTTGTGGGTGTTGTTGTCGAACTAGTGATGCCGAAAAAGTGTTAAAGGTTGTGGGTTGTTGTTGTTGTGGTTGTGTGTTATGTGGGTTGTGGTGGGATGTGGGTGTTGCGGATTGTGGGCGTTGTTGACGAACTAGAGATCCCGAGAAATATGTGATTCTGTTGAAAAGTGTTCGTGTGTGTTTGGACTGTGTTTATGTTTTTTGCGCTCATGTTATATCTTAGTTGGAGGTGAGTGTACTCATAGAAATTGGTAATCGTCTTGGTTATAGTGATTTGAGGGGATTTGTTTGAAAATGGGTGTTAGTCTGTGATGTTGATCTTAGTTTATGGTGATTTTGGTGGTGTTTTGACTGTATTCAGTGGTGTTTTAGTAGTATTCAGTGGTGTATTTGGGAGTACTCAAATGGTGTTTGAGACTATTCAAAGGTGTTTTGAAGGTGTTCAAATGATGTGCAAGAGTATTTATGAAGGTGTTCTGGGAGTATTCAGTGGTGATTTGGAGGTGTTTTGACCGTATTCAGTGGTGTTTTAGTAGTATTCAGTGGTGTATTTGGGAGTACTCAAGTGGTGTTTGATGATGTTTTTGATGGTGTTCAAATGATGTGCAAGAGTATTTATGAAGGAGTTCTGGGAGTATTCAGTGGTGATTTGCTGTGTTCGAATGATGTTTTTGGAGTATTCAATGGTAATTGATGGTGTTTTTTGGTGATATTCAAAGCAAAGTGTGGTGTGTGGGGATGTGTTTGTGTTGGTAATGACTCATAAGTGTATGAGCTAGTTTTTGTGATAATCTTGTAAAAAATCTGGAGAATGAGTCAGGAGTTTGGGGGATGAGATGTAATTTAATGAAATATGTAGTGTAGATAAATTAGAGATGTCAAATCTTATTTGTGCAAGAGTATTCAAATGATTTATGAGAGTGTTCGAAGTAATCTGGGGGTTGTTCTGTAGTAAGATGATAAAGGATGTTGATGAGAGAATATTTCTTAAGACATAATGAGAAAAAAGGTGATCTTCAAATGATGTATGAGAGTGTTTTGAAGGTGTTCAAAGTAATGTGTGTGTGTGCGTGTGTGTGTGTGTGTGTGTGTGTGTACTCACCTAATTGTACTCACCTAATTGTGGTTGCAGGGGTCAAGACTCAGCTCCTGGCCCCGCCTCTTCACTGATCGCTACTGGATCCTCTCTCTCTCTGCTTCCTGAGCTTTGTCATACCTCTTCTTAAAACTATGTATGGTTCCTGCCTCCACTACTTCACTTGCTAGGATATTCCACTTGCTGACAACTCTATGACTGAAGAAATACTTCCTAACGTCCCTGTGACTCGTCTGAGTCTTCAGCTTCCAGTTGTGACCCCTTGTCCCTGTGTCCCCTCTCTGGAACATCCTATCTCTGTCCACCTTGTCTATTCCCCGCAGTATCTTGTATGTCGTTATCATGTCTCCCCTGACCCTTCTGTCCTCCAATGTCGTCAGTCCGATTTCCTTAACCTTTCCTCGTACGACATTCCCTTGAGCTCTGGGACTAGCCTTGTTGCAAACCTTTGTACTTTCTCTAACTTCTTGACGTGCTTGACCAGGTGTGGGTTCCAGACTGGTGCTGCATACTCCAGTATGGGCCTAACATACACAGTGTACAGTGTCTTGAACGATTCCTTATTAAGGTATCGGAACGCTATTCTCAGGTTTGCCAGGCGCCCGTATGCTGCAGCGGTTATTTGGTTGATGTGTGCCTCCGGTGATGTGCTCGGTGTTATGGTCACCCCAAGGTCTTTCTCCCTGAGTGAGGTCTGTAGTCTTTTGTCCACCTAGCCAAGAACTCTGAGTCTGTGGTCTTCTTTGCCCCTCCCCAATCTTCATGACTTTGCATTTGGCTGATTGAATTCGAGAAGCCCAGTGCTGGACCACCTGTCCACCTGTCCAGGTCTCTTTGCAGTCCTGCCTCTTCCGTCGTGTCCCAATTTTAATTCTTCTCATCAAATTCACGTCATCTGCGAACAGGGACACTTTAGAGTCTATCCTTCATCATTTGTTCACATATATCCAAAAATAGCTCTGGTCCTAGAACTGACCCCTGTGGGACGCCCGCTCGAACAGGCGCCCACTGTGATACTCTTCACGTACCATGACTCGTTGCTGCCTCCCTGTCAGGTATTCCCTTATCCATGCAGTGCCTCCTTTTACGGTGTGCCTGATCCTCCAGCTTCTGCACTATTCTCTGTGGGAAACCTGTTGTCAAAGGCCTTCCTGCAGTCTAAAAAACTGGAAAAAACGCATCTACCCACCCATCTCTCTCGTGTCTTACTTCTGTTACCTTGTCATAAAACTCCAGGAGGTTTGGTGAATACAGGATTGCCTTCTCATGAACCATGCTGTTTTCTTTTAAATCTTGTTCCTTTCCAGGTGTTCGACCCTCTCCCCTGATAAGCTTCTCCATGACTTTGCACCTCATACATGTCAGAGACACAGTCTGTAAGTTTAGTGCCTCGTTTTCTGTATTCCTTTCCTTAAATATGGGACTACATTAGCTTTCTTCCATTACTCAGGTAGTTGCCCAGTTTCAAGGGATGTGTTGAAGATTGGTGTTAGGAGGCAACGCACAGCATCTCTGGCTCCTTCTCTAAGACCCATGGAGATTTGTCCGTCCATCGCCTTTGAGGTGTCAAGGTCACTTAAAGCTTTCTTTCACTCCTCCTCAGTTGTTCGTAATGTCATCCAACACTTGTTGGTATATTCCCACTCTTTGATGTTCCCGTTCTGTGCTGTTCCTTCCACAGCCTTCCTGTCTCTACTGTGGAAAACTTCCTTAAATCTCCTGCTCACGCCTCACAATACTCCTGATCAGTTCTTGTGAGTTCTCCACCTTCTGTCCTTAATCTGATCACCTGGTCTTTTGACTGCTTGTCCTTCCTCCTGATGGGCATAAACAGTTTCGGGTCAGTCTTGATTCTCGATGCTATTTCATTTTCATACTGTCGCTGGCCTCCCTTCCTTACCTGTGCGTACTCATTCCTGGCGTCTGCGACTGATCTCCCTATTTTCGTGTGTTCTCTGCTTCTTACTTTTTTCCATTTCTCTATTTGCATTTTGTTTTTGCCTCCTACAACGTCGGGTAAAACCAGGGGGCTCGTCTGGTCTTCCCGGTTGTTACTGTTGCCTTGGGGAATAAACCTTTTCATTTACTGCCTCCTTGCCATTTTGTTGTTACATATTCCATCCATTTCATTTACTGGCTTTCCTGCCAGTTCTCTGTCAGCCACTGGACTCCCGCAGGAGTTCATCAACCCTATGTAGTCCCCTCTTTATAGTCAGGCTTTTCCCATTCAACTCTGTTATTCTCATCCACTTGCAGCTCTACTAATGATTCAAGCACAGAACCACGTGTCGCTAGCTCCTAGGGGACTCTCATACTTGATGGCCACAATATCTGAGCTGCCAGGGTGAACACAAGGTCCAATCTTGCTGGTTCATCCTCCCCTCTCACTCTGGTAAGTGTCCTTAACATGTTGGTGCATGAGGTTTTCCAGCACCACGTCCAACAATCCTGGCTCTCCATGTTTTTTTCGGGTCCCCCCATGTGCTCAGGTTTTCCCATTCAAATCTCCCTGGGTTGAAATCCCCCATATCCAGCAACTTTGCTCTGCTGGAGTGAGCTCTTCTTGCACCTCAGCAAGTGTGTCCACCATGGCTCCCTGTTGCTCTCTTCATATTCCTCTCTTGGCCTCCTGCAGCTTCTTTGTGGATTTATACTCACTGCATGAACCACTTTGTGTTCCCCAGACTGAAGTGTACCTGCTATGAGTCTCTTTCTCCCGTCTCATCTATTCCTTTCCATTTTCTCGAATTTCCATCTGGGGGGACTGGCAGAGCTACCCACCTCCCCCCCTGCCCCTTCTATCTTTCCTCATGATCTGGTTATCCTGGTGGGAAATTGCATCGTTTTGTCTCCATGATTTTGTTTCCTGAAACTGCTATGATGTCTGGGGACTTCTCTTGATTCTTTCTTGCCATTCCTCATGATTATTCGTTTAATCCATCTGCATTTGTGTACCAAACTTACAAAAACATCTGTTTCTAATACTGTAACTGTGGGCAGGGGGTGGAAACAGAGTGACGGTGTGGATTGGTTGGTTTGATTGTTTAGTTGCCTTGGGGGGTGCGTGGCTGGGAAGTCATTCTGTGCAGTGTTCTGGGGGGCAATTGTCCTTTCCATTTGATCCCTGGATTATTCTGCTCTCCTTTTTCATTTCCTCCCATATCTCCTTTCGTTTTTGAACTCTCTCTTTCATTGTCTTCCTTTCGTCCTGTGTTCTGTCTCGATCGGGGTACACACTTCCGGGAACTCCTGCTTGCCTCTCAACCGTGCTTTCCCCCTGCAGGATCAGGGCTCGGGTTGATTCTGCCTTGAAAAATTACTTGAGAGGCCGATTCCTTTCTTTGTGAACCACCCAATTCTCCGAAAATTTGCCACCTGGGTCATGTCCCCCTCACCTATCACCTTCATGATATCTTCAATCGCTTTTTTCTCCTCCTGCTTTCTTTCATCATAAGTTTCCCCTTTAGCTTCGTCTAGCCCATAGACAAACACGGATCTTTCCCTTTCCACCTCCCACTGTGACTCCCATTGCATCCTCTGATGTGTTTTAGTTCCTTCCCGTGGAGTGTTCCTTCCTTCAGTCCCTTCCCTAGTTATTGCCCCTATGCTTCTTGGTTTATCCTTCCTGCTCACCTGCTCCTGGCCCCCACAGGTATCTGGTAAGGTCCTTGCACATGTCCTAGTTCCTTCAATGTCTTCCAACCTCTCATTCTGTCCTAGTGTGCTCCCTGTCTTTGTTTTGGCCCCATGTGGGTTTGACAGGACCTCTGCATACAGTTTAGTTTCCATGCTTCCTTCAGACCTGTTGTCTGTGTTTGATGTAGCCATTGCCGATGCTACTTCTGTGATATCTTTGTCTCTGTGCTGTTTCAGATGTCTCAGCTCCTCTTCTAATCTCTCTATCTTGATTTCTGCTGCTGTGGCCTGTTGCTTCCACCTTCTGCATTCTGCTGCTAACCTCTCTTCCATCTTCCTTTCCAGCTCATCTAGTCTCCTTCCCCAGTCTTCCTCCCTTTTTTTGAGCTCTACATCCCATTCCTCCCTCCCAGATTCGTCCTTGGAGCCCCTTGTCCTCATCCTGGTTAGGGGGAGGGGAATAGATGGTTAGGAGAGGGGATGGATGGTTGTGGGGGAGGGGGAGGATGGTTATTGGAGGGGTAGAGATAGTTGGGGGAGGGGGTTAGATGGTTTGAGGGAGAGAGGGGATGGATGGTTATGGGGGAGGGGAGGATGGTTATTGGAGGGAGGGATAGTTGGGGGGGTTAGACGGTTTGGGGAGGGGTTAGGTGGTTTGGGGGAGGGGTAGGTGGCTAAGGTGGGTGGTTTAGGGATGGGGGAGGGTGGTTAGGGGAGGGGGTGTGGGTAGTGTTTGTGTCAAGTGTGTGTGGTGTTGTGTGTGTGTGTGTTGTGTGTGGTGGTGTGGTGGTGTGTGTGTGTGCGTTGTGTGTGTGTGGTGTGTTGTGTGTGGTTTGTGTGTGTGTGTGTGGTGTGTTGTGTGTGTGTGTTGTGTGTGTGTGTGTGTGTGTGTTGTGTTGTGTGTGTGGTGTGTTTGTGTGTGTGTGTGTGTGTGGTGTGTGTGGTGGTGTGTGTGTGTTGTGTGTGTGTGTGGTTGTGTTGTGTTTATTGTTATGTGTGTTTGTATGTATGTGTTGTTGGTGTTGTTGTATTGTGTGTGGTTGTGTGTGTTGTGTTTATGTAGAGTGACTGTTGTTCTAGTGTTCTTATGCTATTCGTGTGTGTGTGTGGGTGTGTGTTGTGTGTGTGTGTGTGTGTGTGTGTCTATGTGTGTGTGTGCTTGTTGTGAGGAGTGTTGGGTGGTGGGCGATTTGTGCTGAAAGATCCTTCTGTAGCACAATTTACAGTTCCTTATGCTTTCCCAATCTTCTACTCTCTCCACTATATTGCTCTTGTCTTGTATTTCGTATTAATGTTGCTGGTATATTGCAGGTAGTGTTCCTGTTCAACATTGAGAGAGGGACTGTCACTAAGACTGCAATATTCTTACTGCTAATAACTACCGGTAGTACACACTGCCTGTGTCTGTGCTTTGGTGTGTGTCCTGTAAGTGTTGTGGTGTGTGTGTGTGTGAAGAGAGTCTTGTGCGGTGTAA
>NW_026472240.1:5000-10000 GCF_026875155.1 Cherax quadricarinatus
GTTTAGCAGCTAGAGAAAGAACGTTCAAAACTGAAGAAAAACGTTCAAGAGCTGAGAGAAAAAGCAGGATAGAAAAGGAAAGTCGAACAACCATCTGGCAATACCCAAACTACGATAATGACCAGATAACAAGATAATTACCAGAAAACAATATAATGACCAAATAATAACAATATAATGACGAGATAATAACAAGATAATGACCAGATAAAACAATGACCAGGTAACAACAAGATAATTACCTGTTAACAACAAGATAATGACCTGATAACAAGCTAATGACCTGATGACAACAAGATAATAACCAGATAACATATAATGATCATATAATGACAAGATAATGACCGGAGACTAACCTGCCATCATTTTCTGCTATCATCCATTCTCACTGTTTATCTTCTCGCTCTGTTTCATTTAGATTTATTTAATTTTGGTCCACTCAACGTACACTTGTTGTTTATCCTAATTTACAGAAATCAGCTGAGATAAGGTCAAGAAATATTGCGTCGGCGAAATTACCTTTCAGACCGACACACGTAAACACTGTGTCACCTGATAGTCATATATCCTGACAGTGTGTCAGCTGATAGTCATACATTATGATAGTGTGTCAGCTGATAGTCATACATCCTGACTGTGTCAGCTGATAGTCATACATCCTGACAGTGTGTCAGCTGATAGGCATACATCCTGACAGTGTGTCAGCTGATAAGGCATACATCCTGACAGTGTGTCAGCTGATAGTCATTCAGCCTGACAGTGAGTCAACCAGAAACCATTCATCCTGATAGCGTGTTAGCAGACAGTCACTTCTCAACTCACATGGTGGTACACCTGTGAGCTCACAATGAGACCTGGTGGTCACACTTCTCACTTCACCTAGTGGTGCACCTCTCAGTTCACTATGAAACCAGGTAGTATATCTCTCAGATGTTCAGCTGTGTGTGTATGTGTGTGTGGTCTTTACCAAAGGCAAGTCTTTTGTCAGTAGCGGATGTGGGGCACTAAGTACCACGTACCACGGATGACCTTAGGCACGCTCCTTGATCATGATTCTGTTCATACTGGGAAGATGAAGGTCCACGTACCACGGATGACCTTGGGCACGCTCCTAGAATATGATTCTGTTCATACTGGGAGGACGAAGGTCTTTACCGAACGATCGGAGAGTGAGGGTTGAGAGCCTTTGATCATTTTCACTGAGAAGGATTGGAAGTGTGCTAAGTAACCGTGCACGTGAAATGTGTCCACTCTAGAGTTATATGTTGTTCTCCTGACGGTCAGCTACGTAGAGTGTTCCCTGGTTTCACTTCATAGTTGAATTTACATAATACTTTATTTACCTTGGCACACTATGCTCTGCTTCTCCTCAGAGTAAATGACAACAGAGAAGCTGACCTCTCTTCATGACTTGTACAAGGACGTGGATTTCTGTAGGGACCTTGGCTAAAATATGTCTCCAGGGTAATGAGATGACGGATGCTGAGGCGATGACAGTCCTTGCTAGGAAGTGTTGCGCCTAGTGGATCCAGGAGACTAGCAAAAGCAAGCTGTACGAGGTTCATCTAGCTGTTTGGCCAGACTGTCAACAAGCCTCCTCACAACGAGCCAAATCTCCCTATACGAATCTTACCACAGCATCTGATTTCAGGAAGATTCTTTACTTCTGTGGGCACTTGGTGGCACACTGCTCATTGTCTTGCATATTTTTATTTTTTTGTCAGTGGCTTTAACCATCTAATTGATTTATTTTAATCCCCGAGGTACCTACAGTCAGCCTCGGTGAAATCTCACGTCCAGATCTTAGCATATGCCAGATGATAAGTTTTTCTCTGATTCATGCAGGAAGTCTGACTAAATTATTAAATTATTTATTGCTTCTGTGTGTATACACTATATGATTGTTTTTCCCCACTCGTTGGTTTAGTTTAAGATTGTAAGTGATTATGTGACTAGTTTGTACTTGAGAGTTTAGTTTGATTCTGTGAGTAATTGCGTGAATGGTTTATATTCGTGGGTTTAATTTGATTCTGTAATTGTGTAAGCAATTTATACTATGTGTGTCCCGCACCGAGTATGTCACTTTCATTCAGTGTGCACCACTCACAGCCTCACATCCTGCATTCCATCAATATCATCTAAAATCCTGGAAAACTTATTACCTATGTGTGTTAAAGAGGTCCCAGCCCACATTGAAGAATAACCACCATTTGTGAATGTCAACCAATCAGAGTGAGGGGAGTGGACTCCAAGCTAGTTTACCGTGTAACTAAAATTCATCGTGGCGTTCGGTTCCTTAGTTGCTTTCAGTCGAGTAACAGTTACCGGAGCTCTGTGCTCACTCTGTGCTCACTCTGTGCTCTCTTGTTTGTTAAACTATTAATACTACAGCATCTGTCACAACCTCAGGTACACGCTGTAAATATCATTGTTAGTGGGGATTTAAGAGTACTAAAGAATAATCTCTAGTATTTGCGTTTGTCCTGAACATTCCTCTCTTGTTTTATTGATTGCTGCTTTGTTGGTATTGTAACTTTATTGCCAGGCACAGTAGGCCAGTTGAACAATACCAGCGCTCGTAATATCGTGGGTTTACTTTGATCCAGTGATTGTGTGAGTGGTTTATTCTCAGGGATTCAGTTTGATCTCGGGAGTGACTGGTGAGTGTGCACGAGAGTGTAAACAGTTTTAGCACAGTTTCTGCTGATGTTTTCCCTTTTCTTCCCGTCTGAATGTTTTCAACGCGTCCACCTCTTTCCTTTCCTCCTTCCTCCCCCTCTCTCCTCTCTCGTGTTTTCTGCTGGTCACTTTCACTTGTTCTCTGTCAGTCTTCACCTCACCACTATTTTTCTTTTCTCTCTTTCTCTCCCTTCCGCCATTTTTACTCTGTTTATATTATTTAGTCTTTCGGTGTCTGCCTGTCTGTCCGTCTGTCTGCCTGTCACTGTCCCTATCAGTGTGCTTTACTGTTTTCCCGTCTGCCTATCTTGCTGTCTGTCTTTCTGTATGCCTGTCTGTCTTCCTATCTGTCCGTCTTCTTCTCTGTCTGTCTTCCTGTCCGTCTACCTTCATGTCTGTCTGCCATACTGTCTGTCTTCCTTCTTGTATCAATTGTTTGCTGTCTGTCAGTGGCCTATATGCCTGCCTCTCTGTCTGTCTTCCTGCTCATCTGTCTTATTATCTGTCTGCCTTCCTGTCTGCCTTCCTGTATCAATTGTTTTCTGTCTGTCAGCGGCCTATTTGCCTTCCTCTCTGTCTGTCTGTACGTCTAATCTCTCCAGGTGTCTGTCTGACCGTTTTTGCATGTATCTGTCTATCTATATCTGTCTGTTTGCGTATCTCTCTCTCCTTCCCCATGACAGCCTCCTTCTCTCGACTTCAATAATTTTTCCTGGCCAGACTGGTTGCATATCTGGGTGTGTTACAGCATGCCAGAGTTTCGTAGCAACTACTGCTGTCAGAAAATGTTTGGCTGGAGTGAACGAGAGTGGGAGAAATACAGAGGATACCAAGGAATACCATGCCATCTGGTATGTGAGAGAGAGGGGATACCAAACACAACCTGTTATGTGAGAGAGTGGGGATACCAAATACAACCTGGTATACACGAGAGAAAGATACCAAACTTAGCTTAATATTAACGATTCAGAGGAAACTAAAAGCTACCTGGTATACCTTCATAACTTTGAAGAGTTTCAAGAGTTTAACTACTCTCAAGAGTTTAACTACTCACATATCCATCACAGCCTGGTTGATCTGGCACCTGGTGAAGATACTTGTCCAGTTTCCTCCTGAAGGCTTCTACACTTGTTCCAGCTGTGTTTCTGATATCTTCTGGTAAGATGTTGAATGGTCTGGGACCCCCGGATGTTGATACAGTGTTCCCTTATTGTCCCCACCGCACCCCTGCTCCACACTGGGTTTGTTTTACACTTCCTCACATATCTCTCACTCCAGTATGTTGTTGTGGCAGTGTGAAGATTTGGAACCAGGCCCTCGAGTACTTTCCAGGTATATGTTCCAGTGAGTATATGTTCAAGACTTGAATGCGTTCCCAGTAATTCAGGTGCTTTACTGGCTCAATGTGAGCCGTAAATGATCTCTGTATTTGTTCCAGCTCTGATATTTCTCCTGCTTTGAACGGGGCCGTCAGTACTGAGCAATATTCTAAGGGAGGGAGCACTAGTGATTGGAAGTGTCACCATCGACATTATTTCCCTTGTTTTGAAAGTTCTCAATACCCACCCCGTCACCTGGCTGTCGTGATCTTCGTCTTGTTATGTTCCTTAAAAGAAAGGTCAGCTGGCATAATTATTCCCAGGTCTTTTACGTGTTCCTTTCGTTCTATTTGGTGACCCTCTTGAGTTCTGTATATATTGTTCCTTTCGAGTTCTTCATTCTTTCCATACCTAAGCAGCTGGAACTTGTCACTACTGAACGTCATGTTCTCCACTGCCCACTGGAAAGCCCTACTTATGTCTTCCTGTAATTTTTCAATGTTCTCTTCCGTAGTGACTTTCATGCATATTTTAATGTCATCTGCAAATGATGTTACAAAAGTGTGACGGGCTTTTTTACCTATGTCTGCTATGAAGATGAGAAACAGCAGAGGTGCCAGGACAGTACCTTGGGGCACTGAACTTTTGACCTCGCTGATGCTGGATCTTGCTCTGTTTACCACTACATTTTGCGTTCTGTATGTTAGGAACGTGAAAGTCCATTTGCCTACCTTCCGCGTAATGCACATGGCCCCCATTTTGCGCGGTATCACTCCATGATCTCATTTGTTAAACGCCTTTGCAAAATCTTTGTATATCACATAAGCGCTTTGGTCGTCCTCCAATGCCTCCGTAATTCTGTCATAATGGTTCAGCAGCTGTGACAGACATGATCGTCCTGCTCTAAAACCATGCTGGTTCGGGTTATGCTCGTTGTGCTGGTCCACAAAATTTGTAATCTGCCGTCTCATCACTTTTTCGAAGATTTTTATGATGTGAGAA
>NW_026472241.1:2500-11548 GCF_026875155.1 Cherax quadricarinatus
GACACATCCATCAGCATTTTGGGGGGAATTCTTTATCAAAAGTTTTTTTACTGTATCAAGATTTTTGAATACAACTTTAATATTAAAAGTCTTAAGAAGAGAAGACATATCAACCAAGTTATCATGGTAAGGGAGAACCAACATATTTTTAGTTGAATAAGGCTGGTTGTCCCTTTTTGGATTGTAAAAAGTATTTCTAGCAACTTTAAAAGATTTATCAATTACATTTCTTGGGTATTTTAAATCATTACCTATTTCATAAATTTTGGATATTTCCTCATCTATGAACTCAGGACAACAAATTCGTAAAGCTCTCAAAAACATTGATGAGAAATAGGTAATGATTTAAAATACCCAAGAAATGTAATTGATAAATCTTTTAAAGTTGCTAGAAATATTTTTTTACAATCCAAAAAGGGACAACCAGCCTTATTCAACTAAAAATATGTTGGTTTCTCCCCCTTACCATGATAACTTGGTTGATATGCCTTCTCTTCTTAAGACTTTTAATATTAAAGTTGTATTCAAAAATCTTGATACAGTAAAAAAACTTTTGATAAAGAATTCCCCCAAAATGCTGATGGATGGTGTCTATAAGATTCCTTGTAAAATTTGCGATAAAGTTTATTACGGTCAACTGGTAAAAATCTCGAACTAAGATTAAAACAACATAAATATAGCATTAGAACTGGACAAGATTCCAATGCTCTATTTATTCATGTAAGAGATTTTAACCACCCAAATTGATTTTCAAAAAGTTGAGAAAGTAGTATCAAGCAAGTCCATGGTCGACAGGAATATAATTGAATCTTGTTTCATAAAAAGCAGTTTTGACAATAATATGATATTTCCTTTGGTTTATGTAATTAGATCCTTTTGTAATTAAATAGAATTTGGGAAGAATTTTTAATACACTGGACAAATAATTTTAAATTTTCTTGGGTAGAATAGTTTGTGGGGGGGAGTTGTGCAAAGGACCTATCCAAGTTGGGTGGGCCCGGCGCGTCAGGTTTTTAAAACCGTTGAGGGATCTGATAGTGAGGTGCTGGCCAGACCCCATATATAGCTTCCTTGGGTGCTTTACTTTCATAGTTTCCTGATAATTGGGTAGTTACGAAAGCGTTGGAATTTCTCTTTCTTTCAGAGTGGTTGTTTTGCATATTCTGAAATCACCTGTTTACGTGATCTTAAATTTTATATATATATATATATATATTATATATATATATTTTAATATATATATATATATATATATATATATTTTTATATATATATATATAAAAATATTTTTATATAAAATTATATATATATATATAGCATAGTCATACTGAATAGGTAAAACTTGTCAATTAGCAAGAACTTATTTAAATTAAGACGTTTCTATAATTTTCTTATATACTTTTAAAGATAATTTATTTCATTTATGTTAATGTACCAAAAGAACCTTAGAAAAACTATAACAAGTGCAATTTAATTTAGCCTAATCCAACTAAATATATTTTAGATAAGTTTATAAAAATTTAATAATAGACACAATGAAATATATTTTTTTCGTTAGGTTCAGAATGCTTTTTGCGAAATTATTGCATGCACAAATTTTTGCTTGCGTTATTCGGCAAGAAGAAATATATATATATATGCGTGGTTGTAAAATATGAAAAATTAGGAAATAAAACTTGAGTACTTTCATGTGCTTACACACATATCGTCAGAGGAATAGGGTATGTGTGTCAGCATATGAAAGTACTCAGGTTACACTGTGATATTTCCCCCCCCCCCGCGAGGATCGAACTGACTTTTATCACCTCGAATGAGCTAGGTAATTTCGTGCCTTTGCATGGGCCACCATTTCAAAGGTTGGTTCAGCAAGTACACTTTTTGTTTTTTTTTTTTTTTTTTTTTTTTTTTTTTTTTTTTTTTTTTTTTTTTTTTTTTTTTTTTTTTTTTTTTTTTTTTTTTTTTTTTTTTTTTTCACACCAGCAGATTTACTAATTAATCACTTCAAGACAAAACTCACCCTTTTCAAAACCCCCTTTTGGTTAATTAAAAAACCTAAAAAATCACTCCTGTTTCATCAAATTTTTCCATATACCAAATGATTTCTCTTTCTCTATTTGTCTTCTAAAAAACCCCTATTCCAACACAAAAACATTTGCAAATTATACCAAAAAAACACCATTTTACCACAGTCTTTTAAAAACACCCTTAAAAGGGAAAATTTAACCCCATATACAACACCCCAACCTACAAAAAAAACCCCTTACAAAAAACCCCCAAAACCCTAAACCTTAAAATTTTTTTTTTTTTTTTTTTTTTTTTTTTTTTTTTTTTTTTTTTTTTTTTTTTTTTTTTTTTTTTTTTTTTTTTTTTTTTTTTTTTTTTTTTTTTTTTTTTTTTTTTTTTTTTTTTTTTTTTTTTTTTTTTTTTTTTTTTTTTTTTTTTTTTTTTTTTTTTTTTTTTTTTTTTTTTTTTTTTTTTTTTTTTTTTTTTTTTTTTTTTTTTTTTTTTTTTTTTTTTTTTCCCCCCCCCCCCAGCCGAGGATCGAACCTAAACTTTATCCACCCCGAATGAAGCGGGGTAATTCTCGATGCCTTTGCCATGGGCCACCATCCTTTCAAAGGTTAGGTTCCAGCAAGTACATGGACTTGCCACTCCTGATGCCAGTACATTCGGGGCCAAAATAACAAAGGGGGAAAACTGATTTTTTTTTCTCCTTCCTTTTGGATACCTGTCTCACGTGCAGGCACGAAATTCCCAAACATCACTACACTGCACCATCATAACAAACACACACCATAAATACTGCACTAAGATCACTATTTGATACATCCTATTTTAGAGAAAACTGCATTTTACTAATTAAAAAACCCCTTTAAAAACGTTATACAACATCACCCTTTCAGTAATACCCAAGTAACTGTTCGATTATACTTTCCATCACCAACTAAATACATCACAATCACTAAAGTATCACTGCAATTCACTATCCTTTATATCCCCCTTTAAATCCCTTTTACTCCCTTTTACTACAGTATTTTCTTCATTATAACACTTCCTCACAATAGCTTATGCAAAATTATCCAACTTAACCACGTGTTACACCCCAGTCTTTACAATACACCCTTATGACTAAAATACACCCTTTTAAAAAACCCCCCTTTTCAATACACCCTTATCACAACAATACCCCCTTCACTACAGTACACCGCTATAACTACAATACAGCCTATACTACAATACACTACTTCGCTACAATACTCCTTATCACTACAATACTCCCTGTCACTACAGTACATGCCTATCATTACAATACATCCTTATCACTAAAATACACCCCATCACTACAAAAACACCCCTATCTTTAAAAATATATCCTTATCACTACAATACATCTTTTATCCTTACATTACACCCCTGTCACTGCAATACACCTCCATAACCACAATACACCACTATCACTACAATATATACCAATCACTAAAAATATAACCTATCACACAATACATCCCTATCACTACACTGAAGAATACTGCCATCACTGCATTATACCACCATACATATACTACCATTAATACACTGCACTACCATCATTACACTGTACAACCAATTTCACGACTCAAGAAATCGTAATGACACGATTGCAAACAAATTATACCCCCGGCCGGGATTGAACCCGCGGTCATAGAGTCTCAAAACTCCAGCCCGTCGCGTTAGCCACTAGACCAGCTAGCCATGTCACGTTGACGGCAGTGAAGAGACTTGAGCTAGAGTTTGTCACGGCCACGCTAGCTGGAGATTCGTCTGTAAAAACTTGCATTTGTGGTCACAAAGGTGCCTGTGCTAACCTGCCTATGGTGTAGAAATATACCTAGTTGGATGAATCTTATTGTGGCTAGCTGGTCCAGTGGCTAACGCGACGGGCTGGAGTTTTGAAACTCTATGACCGCGGGTACTGGTTTGGAAATAGGGTAGTTGATGAGTGGAACAGTCTGCCTAGTTTGGTTATTGAGGCTAGGACTTTGGGTAGTTTCAAATTTAGGTTGGATAAATATATGAGTGAGAGGGGTTGGATTTGACTGGGATTTGCAAATGAGTGGACAGAGTTATCAGATTATTTCTTGGGTAGCATTGAAAATTGGGGTGGGCAAATGTTTTGTTAGTGGGATGGATTGTAAAGGACCTGCCTAGTATGGGCCAAACAGGCTGCTGCAGTGATCCTCCTTTCCCTTTTGTTCTTATGTAATCCCATTGTTATTCATTATTTACATTAATAACCTGATGAAGGAATCTGCTGATGAGACAAAAATAGGCCGAATGATTGATTCTGTGGAGGATACCAATGAACTCCAGGAGGATTTGGACAAATTAATGTCTTGGTCTGAAAAGTGCTGCTGCAGTTCAGTGTGGACAAGTGTAAAGGCCTAATCTTTGTGACTGAAAATAAGCCTGGAAGTTATAAACTAGGTGAGTACAGCTTGATCACCCAGAATGTGAAAAAGACTTGGGTCTGGTAAGCAGAAATTTAAAACCCAAAGAAAACAGTGTCTAAGTGTGCATAATAAGGCTGACTCACTAGGTTTTTTATTTCAAAAAGTATAATTTAACAGGAGTCCAAAAGTTATTTTACAGCTCTATACCTCACTGATGAGGCCTTAGATTATGCCGCTCATTTTTTGGGTCTCCTTCTGCAGAATGGATATAAAATTCATTGGAACATATAGAGAAGGAATTTATTAAGACGATTCACTTTACAATGAATCTCCCGCATGAAGATAGACTTAGAGCTTTTAATTTTTCACTCTCTTGAGAGATGTAGAATGAGAGGAGATATCATCACGTGTATAAGTGGAAGATAAGCATAAGCAAATGCGATATTATAAGAAATAATTATCTTGTTACTTTTATTAAATTACTGGTATGTATCTAATGAGGTTCATCCAGGTAAATTTAATTTTCCACAGCGTGGAACAGTCTTCCGAGTAGCGTAATCCAGGCTGGGACCCTGGGTAACTCGAAAAAGAAATTTAACAAATATATGAGTGGGAAGGGCTGGGTTTGATTGGTGTCTGGGGTACAGGAGTAAATTCTTGGGTTGATTTGAGGAAAGGTTGGGCAAATTCATGATGATTTTGATAATCACCTGCCTTATATGGGCCAGTAGGCCTGCTGCAATGTTCTTCCATTCTTCTGTTCTTATGCTTTCACTTGTAAACTCTCCATGCCGTTGCCGGGTCATGACGCTGTACTCCCGTCTGAAAGTAGTCATACACAGGCATTGATTTAATCACACACACACAAACACGACTTCGAGACCTACTAGTACTTGACGATCTGTCTGCGGGTGTCCGGGAGGACTTCGTACTGTCTCTCAGTGTTGTCTCCGTCGCGGTACTCCTTGTGGCTGTAAGAGTTGCCACTCTCAGGGTTTTTCCACAGTGTACCCCGAAGGTGTACTTCGCCTGAAGCGAACAACAAATATGTAAACCACATTCAAACAGGATGCACATAGTAACATAGTATGCTGTTCCCAAAAATGGTGTTGATAATGACTATATATATATATGTCGTGCCCAAAATGAAAAATGGTCAATTAGCAAAAATCATTTAAAAATTAAAAAACCTTTTTAAAAGTTTTCCCCTTTTTTACTTTTAAAAAAACAAAATTTTTTCATTAATGTTAATTTTAAAAAATTTTTTAAAATTTTTTTTCCAAAAAAATCTTAGAAAACTTAAACCTTTAAACCCTTTTAAATTTTAACAAAACAATTTTTTTTAGCCAAAACCCCAAATAAATATAAATTTTTGATTTGTTTACAATAATTTAATTTCTAAACGAACACAGGGAAAAATTTTTTTTTTATTAGGTTCAAATGATTTTGGCGAAATTTTTTGCATACCCCAAATTTTTTTCCCTTTCCCCATATGCAAGATGAGCGTTTTCTATTTAAAAAACCAAGATCGCAAGTTTGCCTATTAGGTACGACATTAAAATATATATATATATATAAAAAATATATATATATAAATAAAAATAAATTTTATATTATAATAAAATATATATATATATTATATATATTATATATATATATAATTTATAAAAATATATTTTAAAGTTAAATAAAATATTTTTAAATATACTTTTATATAAAAAACAAAATTTTTATCTAAATTTAAATATTTAATAACGAAAAAAATATTTTCATTGTTTGTTTTTTTTAAAATTTTTGAAAAAATTCAAAAATAGAGTTGGTAGGCAAATAATGTTCTTGTTGTATAAGGTTGGTAAGTTTTCTAAGATTTTAAAATAAAATTATTTAAATAACATAAATTTAAAAAATATATATTAAATATAAAAATTTAAATTAATTTATAATGATCTCTAATAATTTTAATATTAAATAATATATATATATTATATATATATATATATATATATATATGCCTGCATATATATATACATATGTCGTGATTTCAGAATATGCAAAACAGCCACTGTGAAAGAATAGAGAAATTCCAAGCGCTTTCGTGACTAATCACATTATCAAGGAACAATGAAAGTAAGCATGAAAGGAAACATAAAGGGTCTAGCCAACCTCACTATACATCCCACAACAAAGCAACACCTGATGCGCGACTCATAAGAAAGGGAACACTGAGGCAGGCCCGCTGGCCCAACTTGACAGGTCGTAGACAGGGCCCGCGGGCCTGCTGCAGTGTTCCTTTTCTTATGAGTCGTGCGTCAGGCGTTGCTTTGTTGTGGGATGTGATAGTGAGGTGTGGGATAGACCTTTTATATGCCTTCCTTTCATGCATTACTTTCATTGTTCCTTGATAATGTGAGTAGTCACGAAAGCGCTTTGAATTTATTATATATATATATATATATATATACATATATATATATATATATATATATATATATATATATATATATATATATATATATATATATATATTCTAGGTAGTAGGTTGGTAGACAGCAACCGCCCAGGGAGGTACTACCGTCCTGCCAAGTGAGTGTAAAGCTGAAGCCTGTAATTGTTTTACACGATGGTAAGATTGCTGGTGTCTTTTTTTATCTGTCTCATACACATGCAAGATTTCAGGTATGTCTTGCTACTTCTACTTACACTTAGGTCACACTACACATACATGTACAAGCATATATATACACACCCCTTTGGGTTTTCTTCTATTTTCTTTCTAGTTCTTGGTTCTTGTTTATTTCTTACTCCATGGGAAGTGGACAGAATTTCTCCGAAGCCATGCGTGTAAGAGGCGGCTAAATGCCGGAGCAAGGAGCTGTAACCCTTCTCCTGATATATTACAATGTAAAGGAGAAACTTTCGTTTTTTTCCTGTTGGGGCCCCCGCTCGGTGGGATACGCCGGGTGTGTTGAAAGAAAGAATGATCTATATATAATATGATAATATATATATATATTATATATGATTATATATTTAATTATATATATATTATTATATATATATATTATATATCATGTATATTATATTATATTTTATATATATATATATGATATATATATATATATATATTATATATATATATATATATATATTTATATAATATATATATATATATATATATAATATATATATTATATTATATATATATATATATATATATATATATATATTATATATATATATAGATATTATATATATATAAACAAGTTGACCGGGTTGGTCAGTTGAAGAGCTGAGGATACTGACTCACTCTTTTGAAAGACTCATGTGTTTGTGCATGTATTTGTAGATGCATGTTTGTGGATATGTGTGTTTTTACATACATGTGTATGTAGGTGAATGTGTATGTAGATAAATGTATATGTAGATAAATGTGTATGTAGATAAATGATTATGTAGATACATGTTTATGGACACATTTGTGTTTCCACATACATGTATTTATAGATACACGAGTTTGTAGATATATTTCTAGATAAATGTGTTTTTAGGTACATGTACTGGTTGATAAATGTATTTGAAGATTCATGTATTTGCTCATACATGTGTTTGTTTATACACGATAAATCACATGTATCTACATATTCTTGTGTTTGAAAAGGCATATGTTTGTAGATGCATGTGTTTGTAGATACTCAGTGGTGGATATATTTCTTCTTGTGGGCGAGCAGCAGTCAGCACCACCAGGGCAGCCAGCAGGATCACCTGGGTAATGTAAACACAGACCACATTAATCACCCATAACAAGCATTTAATTACTGTAAGGCAACACTTAGCGATGAAGCGATTACCCTCAACCTGACTGGACAAACTAGGCTGAGACTACCAGACAAAGCCTCAACCTACTCTTAGAGCTGGTTGACCCACACGGACAGAGCTTCAACCCGCTGTTAGAGCTGGTTGACCCACATGGACAAAGCCTCAACCCGCTCTTAGAGCTGGTTGACAAACACGGATGCAGTCTCAGCCCGCTCTTGGAGCTGGTTGACCCACACGGACAGAGCTTCAACCCGCTCTTGGAGCTGGTTGACCCACACGGACAGAGCTTCAACCCGCTCTTGGAGCTGGTTGACCCACACGGACAGAGCTTCAACCCGCTCTTGGAGCTGGTTGACCCACACGGACAGAGCCTCAACCCGCTCTTAGAGCTGGTTGACCCACACGGACGGAGCCTCAACCCACTCTTGGAGCTGGTTGACCCACACGGACGGAGCCTCAACCCACTCTTGGAGCTGGTTGACCCACACGGACAGAGCCTCAACCCGCTCTTAAACTGGGTTTAAACCCCCACGGACGGACCTCAACCCACTCTTGGAGCTGGTTGACCCACACGGACGGAGCCTCAACCCACTCTTGGAGCTGGTTTACCCACACGGACAGAGCCTCAACCCGCTCTTAGAGCTGGTTGACCACCCCCCACCCCCGGACGGAACCTCAACCCGCTCTTAGAGCTGGTTGACCCACACGGACGAGCCTCAACCCGCTCTTAGAGCTGGTTGACCCACACGGACGGAGCCTCAAAACCCCTCTTGGAGCGGGTTTACCCCCACGGACGAGGGGC
>NW_026472242.1:0-31627 GCF_026875155.1 Cherax quadricarinatus
GATCATGTAGTGGTTCATGCGGAGGTCGGTTCCACTTTTTTCGACCCCAACGGGAAAGGGTGTTCCCCAGTGCTGAGGAAAGTTTGGAGGGGTTTGTGCAGGGGTTTGTGGGCTAGCCTAAGCTATTGACCCCTAAGGATATTTTTTTCAGTAACACGATCTCTAATGCTTGGAATATTAAGTTCTTTCCGCATATTTAAATTTTGGCAGTACGGGGGGATTTGGATGATTCTCATTGCTTCGTTTTGCAGTTTTTCCGCCCCCCCAAGCTTCCAGTCAGACACGGGGAAGTGTGGCGGCATATCAACCAAAATGTCTAATATAAGCAAGATCTCATTTTCACAATTTTTTTAAACATTAGCACCATACCTGGGTGGAAACCTCCCAAAACTCAAAGTGCTTCGCCTTTCTTTGTTTTGGCGCAAAGTTCTTAAAACAGGTCCAAGTAGGGAAAACCTCAAAGGTTACATATTCTAAAAGAGACCCATCTGCAACTGGATTGACAAAATGTGCCTTTTCCCCGAGGAGGACGCCTGTTGGATTTTTCTTTGTTTTTTTCCCCTAAATTTTTTAACCCAGGTCCTGACCGAGGCTAAAACATGTTTAAAAATTTTTTGGGTGTTGGAGAACCCGGTGTGTGAATCATTATGTATCGCAAAACTAACCTATAATGATGGGGCGGGGCTAGGCGGGATTAAGTAAGGCATTAATCAAAATGTTGAAAAGGGTGGGCTAAGCACCCCTGCCGGGGGTTCCTAATTCAAAATTTTGTTACCTTCTATCCCCGGGAAACAACACAGACGTTTTTTGTTGGACAGGTAACCTTTAATCAGCGGAAAAGATCTCCAAAAATCCATTTGGCAGTTCACTAATGATTACAGTCTGTTTGGGTACATCAAAAGCGGATTTAAGGGCAAGGAAGTAGTGTATGTTCTGTCAGTGTGAGAGTGAGAAGGTGGTTTAAGCAATGATGCACACCCTTCCGTTTGTGGTTGGGGGTTTTTGGCGGCCGAACGAGTGTGTTTTCTGGGAAAGGAAAACATCTCTATGAATATTTTGTATCTCAACTTATGGTTATTTATTTCCAGTTCGTCTATTTGAAAAAATAACAATATAAATTTCATGAAAAACCTTATATTTCTCTAGAATGAATAAAAATGTCATTAAGTAACAGGTGGGGGGGCCACAACCGCTCCCTCTTTCTTGGGTAAAAAACGCCATCTAATGCGGCCTTTTGAAGCCCGTTTGTTTTATAATTTTATTGTAACATTTTATTTTATATGTATTATTATTTTTGCAATTTTATTATTATTTTATTTTATTGTATTTTTATTTTTATTTTTTATGATACGTTTGTAGAAAAAAACATTTATCTGGTATAAAACATAAGGGACTACCCGTAAATGGTAACAAAGTAAATTTTTATTTATCAAAATTACAAGGGGCAAGTAGGAATTTTAAGGATACCCCAGGCGCCCAAAAAATTTTCCCCCTTTGATCCCCACCATAATCTTTCTCTCCCAATTTGCTCTATAACCTATTAATTGGCTAATGATGTGCATCACAGGAATTCTGGTAAATAAGTAAATTTGTGGACTGTACATTTAAAAAAATATTGATACACTATGCACATTCATATAACCGAAGGAGATTAGTAATAATAACACTCACCTATTTGGTCTGGAGGATAAATGTGATGTCATGCACGGACCCCTCCTTTTTTTAAATTTATGAAAAACTTACTGGCCAGAATTTAAACATAATTTTAGACAGCTTTGTAGTGATACTGGTCCTGTGGGGAGCAGCATAGCCAGGATAATACTTGACACCACTTTCGGGGCCCTTAACAACACAACAGTTTGGTTGTGCAATGGTGCGCCCAAACACGGTTGTGATTCTCTCTCCTCTATTTTATTTAATATTACAATAGTCATGCAGATTAAATGGTGAGTTTAAATATGTGGGGCTGTTAGTTATAACTTTTCTCTTGACATATGCAAGACATTCACCATCCCTGTAGAAGCCATTATTAGATGTACTAATCATTATATTTTGTTGTTGCAGAAGTACTATGAAGTTTCTATGTTCAATAAAAGCCTAGAGATAAAGGCTGTGTTTTATCACAAACAATTTATTGAACATAGAATACTGGGCTTCATGGTGGTGATCCTGCGCTAGACTACATCACAACATGGAGCGTTTACTGAAAACCTGAGGAGGCTAGGACTGTGACCCCAAGCTTATTCAACGGCTGCTCAGGAATGGAAGCAACTGGTTTAAGACTTTCGAAAACTTCTTGGACCTCTAAAGAAGATCTAGATAAACTAAGTCTGCTCATCAATTTTGTGTACACCTAACGATATATGAGGCTATTTCTCTGAGTGTATACCTACGAAAAGATCTATCAAAAAACCCTTCAAGTCTCAGTATATAAAACCCTTACAAGAAATCTTTTGCACGCTATGCCTTGCAACTCGCGCCAGCAGGTGATGAATCCTTAGAAGGGAATACTTTCAAGCCTGAAAAATTTTAAGTAAGGGAACTGTCACTTCCTAAGCAGTGACAGACTGCTTCAGTTATTGTGAAAGAGTCCATCAGGGTTGCTTTTATCAGTGGCCTGAATCACCAATAATAAGCAGCGTTTTATTGGAGAATAAAACTCTCGGAACTTAGCCGCTGCCTTTGACCAGGCAAGAGACTCTAGATTACAGCCCCAGAAGAATTTTCTGAAGTAATACAGTAACCACTCAGCCTTCTCGAGTGGTAAGTGCTGGCAATTCCTTGACAAGACTCTTGCAATGAAGTTACTGTGGAACCTGCCTCAGTGACGCAGCAGCAAGGTATACGGTGTGTGTTTTATTTTGTGGTTTTTCCAAGACATCCACGTCCAAAGTGATCCTGCGTGGAAGCATGTGCCATAAATGCCAACAAGAAAGGTCACTTTGCAAAAGTATGTCGTGCTAAGGCATCTCAAACAAGTGCTAGTGCACAATCCTACACATTTACCAGTGATCATGCGAACACTAGCAACAGTGACTTCTGCGGCTACTCCAAATTCCAATGTCAAAAGGCAACAGTGTGAAAGTGTTCATCAAAGGAACAGAAGTTGATGGTTATTGATAGTGGCAGCTCAGAGAGTTTGTTCATCCACCTTGACTTAGTTAAAACGGCTCTTCCTTGACTCTACATCTACTCATCAGGTACCGTTTCCATGGCAATCAACTTCTCTCTCTATTCAGACCTTGGGTTTTGTAAGGTAAATTCAGAGTTAATGGAAAGGATTATCAAGATGTACTTTAGCTATTCGTGCCAGACAAACTGTTGCTCTGATGTTATCCTTGTCAGGACTTTCCGAAGCTGCATTGGTAGTGTCACCTTAACTATGGAGGTGAACTGCCTCCCTTGTTGTCTGTGGACTTAGCACTTTAAGGGTAGACCCACCAAAGCTGTTTGAAATCTTTACCGCCGATTGCCTATCTTATCAGCTTAAGTCACGCACGCTATTACTTTATGAGGATCGGATGTTCATTGAGAAAGAAAAACTCAGAGGCTGCTGAAGGAGGGTATTATAGAAACCGGAGTGATTCCCTTGGCGTGCACAGGTTGTTGGTTGTTAAAAGATGTGTTATAGGAAACGGAGGACTGGCTTATCGATTACTCTGGGACAATCAAACAAATTTACACTTCTTGATGGGAGATCTTAACCCTTACCTCGAATTGATGATACAGTGAACAAATTTGCTCAGTACTTATGTGGTCTTAGCACAATTGATCTACAGAGTGCCTATCCATCAATAAAAAAAGTCCCTATAAGGAATGAAGATAAAACCCATAAACAGCGTTTCAGGCTAGTGATGGCCCCTGTTCAGTTTACAAGAGTCCCTTTTGGAGTCACCAATGGGAGTAGTCTGCTTCCAACGAATTAAGGATTCACTCATTCAGGAAGAGCAACTCTGGGAACTTACGCAGTATTTAGTAATGTTTCCAATTGTGGCAAGACCCAGGAGGAACATGATGCAAACCTTGATTTAAGTTTTTGGAAGCCGCCAAGAAGAAAAATACAGTTACAATGAGGAAAAGTGCACTTTTTCAACTAAAAGGGCTTAGCATCCTTGGTTATGTAGTGAAGGAAGGTTCAATATTCCCAGGACCCTGAACGACTACGGGGACCTTACTGGGAATTTCCCAATGCCTCAGACAAAAATGCATACGAAGAAACTCTTGAGATCTCTTTGCTTATTACTCACAATGGATCTATAACTATTCAAGTAAAGTCCCGCCCCATGAGATGCTACCAATTTCCTGTGGACAAAGGAAGCAGAAGCCGCTTTCCATACTCTCAAACAGGACATGAAAACTCAGTAGTTAAAGCCATTGATGAGTCCCTACCATTCGAAGTGGAAACGGATGCATTGTACGACCATTGCATTGCTGCAGTCTTATCTCAGCAGGACGACCAGTAGCCTACTTTTCGAGAACTTTTCAAGGATCAGAGAATGTTACGCTGCTGTTAGAAAAGGCAAAGCCCAGGCCATCATAGAAGCAGTTCGCCACTGGAGGCTTATTTATCTGGTAGGCGTTTTCACCATATGGGACTGACCAACGGTCCGTGATGTATTGTTCGAAAAGAAGCACAAACAGTAGGATAAAGAATGACAAGATATTACGATGGGGAGGTGGAACTATCGTGTTATGACTTTGATATTTCTGTACCGACCGGGCCAAGAGAACATCTCACCTGGATGCATTCTCTAGGTCCCACTGTGGAGCAAGCATGTCATGATTTGCAATCACTCTCAGGCTCCACAAGGCTTTGTGTCACCCATGGAGTTACACGCCTGTACCATTTTGTCAAATCAGAAGAAACAGCCTACTCAGTGGAAGATGTGCGGACAAAGTGATCTAGAGCATGCAGAGTATGTGCAGAGTGCAAGCCAAAACTTTCATCAGCCAGAGAAGGACTCATCTCTAAAATCCACCCAGCCTTTCGAAAGATTGATTATAGATTACAAAGGACCTCTACCAAGCACAAAAATCAAGGAATAGGCTCCCATTTCCTTAACATGTAGATGAATATTCAAGGTTTCCCTTTGTATTCCCCTGTGCAAAAATATGGGTGCTTCAACTTTTTAATAGTTGGCTTTCCAGTTGTTCTCTATTTTTGTATGCCAGCGTATATTCCATTCAGACAGGGGATCCTCGTTCATGAGTAACGAACTTCCAGAGTTTTTGGCTAGAAAAGGTATTGCCTTCAGCAGAACAACAAGCTCAACAACCCTCAAGGGCATGGTCAAGTGGAGCGGTTCAATTGGTATATAGGAAGGCAGTTACAATGACATTGAAGTCGCGCAAATTACCTGTTCAACATGGCAAACTGTCCTCCTGATGTCTTCACTCTATTAGATCATTTGCTGTGCACAGCTACTATGAAAAACCCCTCATGAAAGCTCCTCAACTATTCACGTGTTCCTCTACGGGAGCATCCGTGCACCACTTGTTATGTCATCTGGACCCTTGTTTCACTGAAAGAGTCACCGTAGAATGTACAAGACAGTCCTTTAGGGTAAGAGGTAGAGCTCCTGCAAGCTAATGCCACATTACGCCCACATTCGCTTACCAAAATGGTGAAGAGACTTACCAGGTATCTACAAGCATTTAGCCCCAGTTGAATCCCCCATTAGTGTGGAATCTCAAGATACACCATTAGATGTGAAAAAAAGATGCTTCGTTTTCTCTGGAAAGCCCCTTGAGACTACCCCTATGGAATAGAAGGATTCTGCTCCAGCAGTTAATCAACCCGCTGGAAAATATCGTACCTGGTGGAGAGGTCAAGGGCTACGAAGGTGGGACTGTGTACGTCGCCCACACCTAACAGTTTGGGGAGATTACTGTCTCTGATATTTTAGAAGGGGGAGTTTTAGTGATACTGGTCCTGTGGGAGGCCAGCAGCAGGATTATACTGCCACCTCTTGGGGCCCTTAACAACAACAACAGTTTGGTGTGTGATGGGCGCCAACACACGGTGTGATTCTCTCCTCCTCTATTTATATATATATACATTAGTCATGCAGATTACATGGTGAGTTTAAATATGTGGCCTGTAGTTATAACTTTTCTCTTGACATATGCAAGACATCACCATCCCTGTAGAAGCCATTATTAGATGTACTAGTCATTATATTTTGTTGTTGCAGAAGTACTATGAAGATTCTATGTTCAATAAAGCCTAGAGATAAGGCCTGTGTTTCTATCACAACAAGCTTATCTGAGGTTCCTGGAGTTGTACTGTCCTGTTGCCTGATACTTAAATTATGCAGAAATGCACATCCAAAAATTTCAGCTCCTATTTGAGAGGTGTAAGCTCAATATAACCCCTACAGTGACGAAAATTCTTTCTCTTTTCACTAATTTTTTCTTGCCCAGTTCAAACACAATGGCGAGTCCCCTGGTCTGCGCAGGTGTAAATTGTTTGCAAGGAGAATCTCCTTCTATTAGGCAGTCTCGGCTGAGTGGTTGAGGGGAGTAGACATGTGCTGGGGATCTGGACCTACTAATTCACAGGCCTACCCATTTCTCCCGACTGATAAGTCATCATTAAAATTCCTACTGTTGGAAGACAGCTTCAGTGTTGTGAGAACTCTTATGTGCGAGCTGTGACTAAGGATATACCTAGTCAAACACTGGAAATAGTTTTCCTTTTTGCAAAGGCCCTCACAGGCCTCTGCTTCCCCTCTTACTGTCCTTCTCATTTTGACCTCAGCCTTTCGCCCTCTTATCCAACATAGAGTGTAGAGGCGTATTTTGCTAGTCCACTGCTACTCGTGCTCCTCAAAATGCTCACACTCATCGCTTTTACCCAACTGGGAATAACGACGAGTGTGCAGTCTACGTGAGTTGGTAAACCCAGGTGTCCACACACTGAAAAATTCGTCCTTTCACTCCAAGGGACAGTGTGCTAGAAGTTCTGCAGTGGAAGTGAGTAACAAATATCTACGAGTATTGGCAGTTGTGTGGTAAATCTTGAGAAGTCTGTCAGCCTGGTGACCTTGAGCGAGGCACATGCATCACTGCCTGAGACTTTCGCCATATTGACTTTGTGAAGAAAGGCCGAATGTGCGTGCTCCAGTTACCTCTGCTGTTTCTCCTGTATCCCCAACTTCCTCCTTTAAATCAGCCCGTTCGCCCTCTATCAACGATTGCAGTGTGTAGACGGTGTATTTTGCTGCCCCGCTGGTACTCGACCTCTGAGTTCTGCAAAGTGCTGCCGATTTGTTGTAACTTTTTGCATGAGTGGATTACGCTGACTTAGGACATTGTTGCTACCATCAGTACCTATGTAGGCTTAAAAAATGAGTGAGGAATGTTCTGGCCTGCTGGGTTGACCTTGAAAATGGCACTATAAGACCGCGTGCCACTTACAACCCTTACTGTGTGTGTCCTAGTGAGGTGATATGTTCCCTTCACTCGACTTTCCTATTCACGGTAGTCTTAACTCGTCGCCATTATCTACATTGGGATAAGGGCGAGAGTTTAGCTGATCCAGGCCAAACAGCGCACTCCAAAGCCAAGCCAGTTGAAGGCCAAGGCTACATCTGTTCTGAATCCCAGAATGCTTTGTGAACGTTCTACAGTGTTCTACAGGACCGTACCTTCGGTGTTTGTGAGAACTAGTTCTTATGTAGTGAAAATTTGTCGTCATTCCAAGACAGTGTGCTAGTTGTGTTAAGTGCTGCGGGTTTTGGAGTTAACAAAGTAGTACAGGGTTGGTAACTCTCTGAGGGACAACTGTGGGCCCAGTGAATGACCTTGAAAATTGCCACTGCGGACTGCAGGCAAACTTACAACCCATTTGCCTTGTTAGCGAGGTGAATATCCTTCCTTGTCCCTGCTTAGAGTGTTAAGTTGCTGCTTTCCCAACCCAAGGTTAATTGTCTTTTGTAACGCCTTGTATTAAGGACTTTAAAAGCGCTCAGAGTGTACTAGTGTAGTGGACTCTTACATTTGGATTCGATTAATCAGGGTTAACACATGCTCTGCTCAGTGTAACTGAACTATTAAAATACGGTTACTAATTAAGTTGCTTTCCCTAGTGTCAATTGTTGTTTTTTCTAATACATTTTCTCGTTTTCAGACTGAGAAACTTTACTGCTAAATTCCAGTAATATTTCAAATTGCAGTGTTCATCTGTGATCGTGAGTGTGTAATATGCTTTGTATTTTTACTGTGAACAAGCTTACTCCGGCATAATGTTCAGTTTCATGATACTTTCTTACTTGAGTAATTTCGGTTACCTTTCAACTGTGTAATGCTAGAGTCCTGCCTGTTATCATTCTATGTTCTTTGCCATGCATCTAGTGGTCTTCTAGCGCTAGTTAAAATTGTAATAGTAAACAATTGGCAACATTATACTTCGTTATACATTGTGTAAAATTGTTTTGACTATTTTGATCAAACCTGGATTGTTGTGTTTAACTTCGATACACCAATTAATGACTGCTGACACGCAGCTGACACATAATAACACATTATTAAAACGCTGGTAACTCCAGAAGCCGGGCTTGTGTGTGACCTTGAGAGTTGATGTTGGTGTTTATTACGGACCAGCTGTGTACCACTCTCACCTATTATTTACATCAACAAAAGTGTATTTAAGTGATAAAGTGTACACTGGTGTACTTGGTAACACTTGTCATACTAGTAAACGAGGTGTGTAAGTGAGATTGTTTAGGTACTGGTTCATCTATCTACAGCTGCACACTAATGCTTGCATAATGTATAACATAGTAACGTGTGAGTTACCCCAGGATGGACCAAAGGAAGTCGACAGATGATTTTTCTCTTGTCATGTACATTACTAGTTTTTTTTTTTTTTTTTTTTTTTTTTTTTTTTTTTTTTTTTTTTTTTAGTTAATATTGTTTACAAGTCTATGGTTGAGGGTAAGAGGTTTGTCTTCAGCATTATTGTGATGTCTGCTATATTATTATTCAGTGAGGGTACATAAAGGTGGCAGTAGCCTGAACTAACTCAAGTGGAATTTCATTGAATTGAACCTCATTGTTTAATGTGATGTATGTCAGAATTCTAATTTTATGCTCAATATTACCTACTTTTCTCTCTCTCTCTTCTCCTTCTTCTCTCACTCTTCTCTCTCTTCTTCTTTGTAATTTGTGATAAAGGTGTAAGACCTCGCCTGTACCATCCATTATATCAGGATTTGTACCCATATTATTACCACACATACAAGAGGTCTCTGAGTGTGTTTTTGGTGGGGTGTGTGTCATATTTGGGTGGTGGTGGTCTGGGTTGAGTATTGTGGAGGTGTTCATTGAACTTGAGCACTTGTGTCTTGGGAATCTATTTTGGACTTCTGACTTTGTATAGTGAATATTTGCTCTTGCATAATCTATAAGGGGGAAAGATAAGGAGGAATTCTTGTGTTTGTGAGGTCTTACACCAGATATCATCACTGGCATAACATGGGCAAATGTCATAGAGGAACCTATTTTGCAGGTGATGGAAATGAAGATAGCTTCCATGACCTTTCAAAAAGTCAATACAAAAGAGAAAAAGTGAGAAAAGGGCTAGAGGCGTTCGACGTAGTCCAGACCTCACTTGACTCGTAAACAATGTGATATAAAGTCCTTGGTGACAGAGGCGCAAGAAGTCTTTCTTCAAAGGAAGAATGTGTTAAGCTGAACTTTCCTGACAACACCCCGCTGCCTGCTAAAGTCGTGCATGGCTAATGGAAGCTCGTAAACAAGCATCCTAACTCAAGGAATCCAATTTAGGAAAAAACACACACAACTTTGGTGTTTGTGGAACAGAATACAAAGAGCTGATTAATGATCTACTTAGTTACACCTTATGGGCGATATTAAGCTGCTTCGACCTCCATCAGACACTCACCACTTTAAAAAATGGGTCAGTATATATTCTTTGGGATACCCTCTCTGCATAGACCCACCTCTGACTTAAGTGAGGCATATCATCAAGCTAAAAGATTAAAGGAATCCCCAAATTATTGCCAGTTGGGTAGGTCCTGTGCCCCTCCCCCCGGAATATTGGGTGCATGGTTTACATTTCCTAAACATCGAAGTGTACTACCCCCTAACCGTAGGTGTTACAAATGCCAGCACTATGCCATGTTGCAGTAGACTGTGGAATTTACTACACTTCTTGGTGGTGTAGGTGTGCTGGGAAAATTCCACTTGAGATGCACAGTAGGCCCTGACAGGCCGAAAATTTAAGTGTATTAACTGTAAAGAAGTTGGGGTTACATGTTTCCCACAAGGACTGCAGTCGAACCCAAACAAACCTTCGATGTAATACCTGATAACAGTCCTTTAATTGTAATGAGGATGGGCCATCCAGTCTACCACCAGCCAGATTGGAGACTGAAACCTCTGCAAAGTGTGCAAGAACCCCACCTCACTGCAAAGTTCTGGTCTGGGGTAGTGGTTGCTTTTCTCATTCCTCCTTACCCTCCCCTGATGTAGAAGATACCAGAATGGGCCATCATCTCCACCCACACCAGCTGTGGAGGAGCTAGCATCCCTGCCTAGCACTTATCTTACTTCTTAAACTACTGGTCTGCCCCACTACAGATACCTATGGGCTACACCTGAATATGGGGATGAGTTTGTCATTTCTCCCAATACACACAATACATACAGTGAGACGGGGACACCCACCACAGGTAACTCCCTGGAAATTGGAGATGGTCAGATGCACAGGGACCTACCTGCCAATGATGATGAAAACAGAGACACTATGTAACCATGGTACTGTTAAGGTGATAGGTGTTAAAGAAAGCACTAAACCCAGAAGTGCCATCCTCCGGGAGAGGCATTGGAATTGCCTGACCCCTTCCTCATATTATAAACAAACTTTCCAGAAAAAAATTGAGCATCTGAACAGATCCTGACAAGTTTAATAAATATATGTAATCAGGATGATGCTCTTGAGCATGGTGATGATTTCAAAAAGTGCAGCAATCTCCGTTCAGCTTCCCGCAATTTGGAGAAAGAAGCCCATAACGCTTGCCTTCAAAAATTGCCTTATCACTGGCTGCCAAAATGCCGAAAAAATTGCTTAAAAATAAAGGTCTGAAGATAAAGAACGACAAAACTATGCTATTTGCTCTTAAAGTATCTGCACACTGTAGTAAAAGAATAATAGTTTTACCATCTTTTGAGCAGAGGATTGTAATAATCACTACAATGGATACATTTACAAATCTTTTCATGGAACATTGCTCCATCAGGAAGCGGTTGCCTGTGATACATATATTAGTGAAACCAAGAATATTGATGTCATCTGTTTGCAGGGAAATGTAGATGAAAGGGATGGAGCACCTCCACCAAACTGCCTGGATATGCAGCTTATACCTAAGGTCAACCAAACTGTTGTGTGATGTATGTCAGAAGAGCTTGCCACATTCATCTCCTTTCCTTGCAGAGTCGAGGTTAATATTGCAGTATCATGGTGATCAAAGTATATGCAGGCGATTTGTTTCCATAAACATTTTTATCTCTATGCCCCAGCGAACCAGCTTTCGACCTGATGGCTTTACCGATCGCATCATAGTGAACTACCATCATTTTGGAGATTTTAACATGCCCAGACATAAGAATATTGGTGGGTCTATAACAAACACCAATGGAACTAAACTAGTGAGATTGACTAGATGAGCATGACAATGTTCGAATTGTGGGGCACTACTGAGCCTTCTAACATATATGGTGGCACATACTAGATCTGTGTCTTGGATTTAATACATCATATACGATGCATGGAAAAACCCCTCTGTAATAGGTTTTGATGATTTCTCTTGATCACTTCCCAACACCTCACAACTGCAATCTTGATCACATCTCAGCAATCAAGGAAGCTAAATACCAGAAGGAGGAAACTTATTCTTCAATACAAGAACACAGAGGACAAACTTTATTAACCACTTGTATCAATGGTATAAGAAATTACAAGCCCATTGGCACACGAAAATTTTTAATGATGATTTATTTTACCACTATTGAGAGTATTCTCAACAGATCAAGTGGGCCAGGAATTGGAACAACAAACCCTACACTATAAATAACAATAAAAACAATTGTAAATACTATAATGATTCACTGCTGCGCAATCTAACACATTGCAGCTAGGAGGATTGGTAACGCATTACCGTGAATGTAAGAACCCCAGACCTGCCAGAATGTTCCACGCTGACTAACAAATGAAGGGAATAGAAAGGAGATTAGGTAACAGGAATGGGGAACAGTTTGTTAGCGGATGAAATAGGTCCACCCCTTTGAGTTTGGCTTGGAAAGGGTAAATAAAATAACCAGGAAAAAAAGACTGCAAAATGTTGCTATTCCCTATTCCTCCTTTGAAAAAGCAAATGACTCATAAAATGACTGGTCCAAAACATCAGGCTTGAAAGCCCTTCCATCTCATATTAGAAAAAATTTAGATGGAGTACTTCTGAAGACATGTTGAAACTGAGTAATTTTATGAGCCAAAATTTTGATGAGAGTGATTGCCTCTTTACCGAGTATGAATTAATAATGCATTAACCAAATGGTCGATCAACTGCTCCTGGAGAGGATGGTATAGCCTATGATATTCTCAAGAACTCTAAGGCACGTGCCTGATAACCCTTTGTTGGCCACTGTATAATCTCAGTTACATTGAGGGCGTTCTTCCTACTTCCTGGACCAAATAGTCTCATTGTGCCTATCCCTAAGCCCCAAAAGCTGATACATTTAGGCCGATCTCCTTAACTAGTTGTCTTTGTAAAACTTTTGAAAAGAATGATGCTTAAAGACTGTTCTACAGTAATCAGAGTCACTTTCCCCTTACCTCTATGGTGTGTTCATGAAAGGTGAAAGTGTGTCAGAAACTGTATTTCCACCTTTCTCATGCACACACCTTACTAGTTTTACCACTTTCTTGATTCTAAAAATCTGTGCATTTATAGTGCGAAACAGAACCGTTATACTACATGAACTAAAGCCAAAATGAATATTGGTGGTAGCTTACTTCTGCTGGTTAATATATACCTGGTCAAATAGAGTAATCCTCTGTCACCTTTACCCAAGGCTTCAGAAGTGAAGTCTAAAGAAATGTCTTTAGGTACACATGCGGGAGGAGTTCTTAGTCCCATGCTATTTAATATTCTGATTATTGTTGTTTGACTCTCCTAAATTCTCTACCTGGCCTCACCATAAACATATAGCTATAAGCTATGTGATGATATCATGATCCATACAACAGGGGGCATACAGAAGATGGAATACCATTCTTAATGGATAAGTTAAGCAATTGTAATCGAGCTAGGCCTCATACTATCTTCCTCTAAAAACTAAGATATTAACAAGCAAACGACATTCCCCCACCCATCTATTTGCAGGGTTGAAATCATTAGCTACGTTAAAACTTACTGATATCTTGGTGTGATGTACCCTTTAACAAATTCCACTATACCACAAGTAAAACAAGAAACTGTAAAGCTAGGTAATGTCTCAAAGTGTTGCTGGCTACAATCTCAACTATGGTGCAAATGTGAGAATCGTGAGAATGATCGTACATTGCCTATGTTAGGTCCTTAATTGATTGTGCTGCTCCCATGTTGATTTAGCTAGTGTAAGTTTCTCTCCGACCATTGGATGTTATGCAAAATGAAGCTCTCTGATCTATTCTTGGCTGTCCCAGATCTACAAAAAGTTCCTTACATATGTGGAAGGAGCTTGGTATTTTAGTTCAGTGATAGGATTGTTGAAATTAACACTGTACTCGGTATTAGAATGTTGAGAAACGAACCAGGACACTCGTCACAGTGTAATCTTTCCAGTGGTCCTAGAGGTAAATACACACAGGTCTAAATGGATTGTTGAAAAACGTGCAATTGCATTAAGTTTTATAACCTGCATGAACGTATCACTGTAGGCAACAAGAGCATTTTCACCCCTCCTTGGAAGGATGTGTTCATTTAATATCAATACATACAAGTCCTCCCAAGAAGCTAATTGCTAGTAATCCCTTCCTTAAATCTCTTGTTAGAGCAACTGCTCCAAGAAGAAATTTCCACCTAGCTACTGGTAGTAACAAGTTATCACAAGTTATATACCTGAGGATCTAAACAGGAGTCTTCTCTGGCAGGGGCTGGCATTCTGCTCTTGTTGCCACCTCCCTAGTTAAGAACGATAATAAATTTGTTGAGGTAGGCATAAGAATTAACAACTGGGCATCTACACTGCAAACTGAATTGTTTGCAATTCTATGGCGCTAAAGCTAACTCTATGAACTGAGCTTGACTCTATCTATTCATTACTTGATTCTATTCATCATTGAAGGCTCTTGGCTCATATAATGACTCCAACACATGCTCATTTGGGGAAGCCAGGTAAATAGATACTCAAAAATTAGGGACAATGGAATTAGTGTACAATTGCTATGGATCCCATCACACATTGGATTACTCCTTCATGATAAGTTTGATTTGTTAGACCAAGAAGAGTATCGAGAAGGAGAATGTATAGATATTAACTTTGGTATAATGTGTTAGCATTGGAATAATATTAGGAGAGAAGTAAATAATTGAAAATGGATTGCTATAGGGAATGCAGTTAGCAGCCTGAGTAGATCATATACCCACTATGATAAACATGAAGCTTTAGGATAAGTATATTTATGGAGCAAACTTGCAATGTGAACAGATGACTGATGTTGTAGTGGCAGGCTTAGGCTTGGTTAACAAGAACTTCTGGCAGTTTGGGAGACCACAAGATGATGATGAAACTAAATGTAAATTATGTGATCAAGCATATAGGTCACTCTCTTGAACACTATGTGCTTAATTGTCCACTTATTGAGGAACACATGAGAACAGACTGTATAATAAACCTATGTGACATGTCAAGATATCTTATTAATGAAAATAAGTATACCAGATATTACTAAAGGCAAATTTCCTAAAATTTGCTTGTAAACAGATAAGTGAAACTATAGTTATGTAGATATAAATCCATATGTATTCCTGTAACCCTTGGGGGCCTAGTTCCTAGGGCACATTTGTGTATCCATATGCTCTCGCGCTACCGTCCACAGGTGTGGATATGGGGTGCACAATAAAACTAGCCACTTCGTTGGCAAAATCTAAAATCTTCTATTGGACTTCTGGTATGAAGTCCTTATCTGGGGTTACTTCCCTTCTTCTTTTAATGGCACACTGGAATAGCTTGAGTGTCATTTGGCCCCTGTTGCACCAAAATATTGTCCAGAGGGGTCTGTTTCCGGCATTTCTTTAAGATTTGTCTGAAGCTTGGGGACACAACACTGTCATTGTACCTGTTGCCATATGGCCTGCAACAGCTTTGTTATGGGTGAAGTTCATCCAAAAATGTTTGCGTCTTCGGTCCACTATGCCACAAATGTTATTATCTTGAAGAAGGCACGTTAAAATGGATTAATTACTGTCCTTCCCTTCCAGGGGCATTCCTTGATTCTTGCATATTTTTTATTAATCATTCATATATCCTTATTAGTCCTCTTCAGTTGGACGTCACCATCCAGGAAATTGTCTACAAAATTATTTACCCAATTACCTCCTCAGTGGACCACTGTGCAATTAAGGTGTGCATTTATCGTCGCCCTTGAAGTAGGAACACTTTATTATTTAACTGTTTATTTCATTATATCATTATAAGCAGTCAACTGTTTGGTTGTCTCACTCAGTTCGCAGAGCTAGGCCCTTTAAGCTGTCCATATGCCATTCTATAATTAGTAGGTAATTCTGGATGGTGCAGCTTCACCGAAGTCATACCCAGATTTAATTTTTACATCACTCTCAGGTCATTGTTCCTGAGTTAAAGGGATCATTTGGACTTTCCCTAATTTACAGATTAATCCCTATGCTGTCCAGCTCCCACAAATTCGACTGGTTTCAAAATCATCCTCGATAGAGAAATACTTGTAACTGGGTTAACCTTTTATGTAGTAAGACACACGGTGGCTGTATTTACCACTTCTCTAGTCATTTTACTATGTGGTAGTCTCTTGCCATATATTACATGGCCCTACCAGTGTTGAGGAGAGTGAGTGTACGCACATGGGTTTGGATTTATGCCTTTATCCTGAATTATTACATTCCAACACCGGCAAGGGTACCTAGCTAGGCCATCATTATATTGCCATTAGCTGCAACCTTTACATTTAGTCACTTGTAGTTGTCAGGTGTTATTTAAACACTTTCATTATTGCCACCATTATATTAGAATTTACATACACCCCTTTGCAACATAACTGTATGGTGCCTCCCTTGTTGCATTTATTGCTACCTGTTCAATATTGGCATGACAGTCTTTACCATATATGATTGCCTAGACATCTGATACAACGTCAAGTTTTCCATTCTTTCACTTTAAATCCATGTATTATAAGCATTACAATTCTTAGTGAAATGAGTACTTTGCAGAAAGAGACAAGTCTCTCTTTTCTTTGCCTGACTTTTATCATCTGGGTTACCCTTTCTGAGGTACTTATTCCTCTTACTTTGATATGAGGGAACCACTATTACTGGATTCCTGTCACTTGATACAGTGTCTATGTACCATTTATTATGACTATTGCCCACTGGGGATTATTTTATCCTTGAGAGACTTAACAGATACCTCAGTCATTAGTGTTATACCTTAGAAACTGTTGGCTGGAATGGTTCTGCAATTGGAACAATTAATTCTCGCGACCTAGTTGATTTCCTCCAGGTGTTACTCTGGAGGTTTTGGCAAACCCCACCCTTTGCATTAATAGGTTGCTCACTGCCTGGTTTACACCTATTAATTTATTCAAAGCCTAACTTTCACAAGACAGTTTTTTTCCAATTTCGTAATGTGGTTTAATTAAATATTCATTTCTTTTCCATCTGCCACAATTCTCCAGCAGTCTCTTTCTTAGTTTTTAAACCACCAATTTGTACACCCAATCTTCTCTCAAAGCATCTAAATATAACTTTAATTCATTAGGATTCTAGTTTCTTGATTCATTAAATCCAGCACTTACTGTATGCCTCCATCACATGGGCCTTTAATAGCATGTAGTGATGTTTTCATTACTCTATATTACATGTACTTGTCAAGCCATATTAACCTCTTAAGATCCAATCATACTTAAGAAGACGCTTTATAAGAGTATTGTTCAACTAATGATTACATGTCTGTTGGCTACATTCAAAAGCGGATTTAAGGTCAAGGAAAGTAGTGTCATGATTGCTGTCCCAGTGTGCAGGAGTGAGAAGGTGGTAATGCAATGATGCACACTCCTTCCGTTGTGGTTGGGCGGTGTTGGCGGCCGAACGAGTGTGTTTGTCTGGAGACCGGCAAAACCCATACTCTATGAACTATTTTGGCTATCCATCAAACTCTATGGCTTATTTTATATATCACAGTTCGTCTATATGAATAATATAACAATATAAATTACATAGAAAACCTTGATATTACTCCTAGAAATGAATATAATGTCATTAAGTAACCAGGTGGGGGGGCCACAACCGCTCCCTCTTTCTTGTGCGTTAAAACACTGCCATCTAATGACGGCCTTTTGAAGCATAGTATGTTATTATAATTATTATATGTACACATTGTTATATTATATATGGTATTATTATTATTATGCACTATTATATTATTATTATTATTATTATTGTATTATTATACTATTATTATTATGATACGTATTGTAGAAATTACATTTATCATGGATATAAACATAAGGTACATACCAGTAAATGGTAACAAAGTTATTATTATTTATCAAAGTTACAGGGACCAAGTAGGAATTTTAAGGATACCCTAGGTCGCAAAATTGTCCCCCTTTGATACCTACCATAATCTATCTCTCCCAATTTGCTCTATAACCTATTAATTGGCTAATGATGTGCATCACAGGAATTCTGGTAAATAAGTAAATTTGTGGACTGTACATTTAAAAAAATATTGATACACTATGCACATTCATATAACCGAAGGAGATTAGTAATAATAACACTCACCTATTTGGTCTGGAGGATAAATGTGATGTCATGCACGGACCCCTCCTTTTTTTAAATTTATGAAAAACTTACTGGCCAGAATTTAAACATAATTTTAGACAGCTTTGTAGTGATACTGGTCCTGTGGGGAGCAGCATAGCCAGGATAATACTTGACACCACTTTCGGGGCCCTTAACAACACAACAGTTTGGTTGTGCAATGGTGCGCCCAAACACGGTTGTGATTCTCTCTCCTCTATTTTATTTAATATTACAATAGTCATGCAGATTAAATGGTGAGTTTAAATATGTGGGGCTGTTAGTTATAACTTTTCTCTTGACATATGCAAGACATTCACCATCCCTGTAGAAGCCATTATTAGATGTACTAATCATTATATTTTGTTGTTGCAGAAGTACTATGAAGTTTCTATGTTCAATAAAAGCCTAGAGATAAAGGCTGTGTTTTATCACAAACAATTTATTGAACATAGAATACTGGGCTTCATGGTGGTGATCCTGCGCTAGACTACATCACAACATGGAGCGTTTACTGAAAACCTGAGGAGGCTAGGACTGTGACCCCAAGCTTATTCAACGGCTGCTCAGGAATGGAAGCAACTGGTTTAAGACTTTCGAAAACTTCTTGGACCTCTAAAGAAGATCTAGATAAACTAAGTCTGCTCATCAATTTTGTGTACACCTAACGATATATGAGGCTATTTCTCTGAGTGTATACCTACGAAAAGATCTATCAAAAAACCCTTCAAGTCTCAGTATATAAAACCCTTACAAGAAATCTTTTGCACGCTATGCCTTGCAACTCGCGCCAGCAGGTGATGAATCCTTAGAAGGGAATACTTTCAAGCCTGAAAAATTTTAAGTAAGGGAACTGTCACTTCCTAAGCAGTGACAGACTGCTTCAGTTATTGTGAAAGAGTCCATCAGGGTTGCTTTTATCAGTGGCCTGAATCACCAATAATAAGCAGCGTTTTATTGGAGAATAAAACTCTCGGAACTTAGCCGCTGCCTTTGACCAGGCAAGAGACTCTAGATTACAGCCCCAGAAGAATTTTCTGAAGTAATACAGTAACCACTCAGCCTTCTCGAGTGGTAAGTGCTGGCAATTCCTTGACAAGACTCTTGCAATGAAGTTACTGTGGAACCTGCCTCAGTGACGCAGCAGCAAGGTATACGGTGTGTGTTTTATTTTGTGGTTTTTCCAAGACATCCACGTCCAAAGTGATCCTGCGTGGAAGCATGTGCCATAAATGCCAACAAGAAAGGTCACTTTGCAAAAGTATGTCGTGCTAAGGCATCTCAAACAAGTGCTAGTGCACAATCCTACACATTTACCAGTGATCATGCGAACACTAGCAACAGTGACTTCTGCGGCTACTCCAAATTCCAATGTCAAAAGGCAACAGTGTGAAAGTGTTCATCAAAGGAACAGAAGTTGATGGTTATTGATAGTGGCAGCTCAGAGAGTTTGTTCATCCACCTTGACTTAGTTAAAACGGCTCTTCCTTGACTCTACATCTACTCATCAGGTACCGTTTCCATGGCAATCAACTTCTCTCTCTATTCAGACCTTGGGTTTTGTAAGGTAAATTCAGAGTTAATGGAAAGGATTATCAAGATGTACTTTAGCTATTCGTGCCAGACAAACTGTTGCTCTGATGTTATCCTTGTCAGGACTTTCCGAAGCTGCATTGGTAGTGTCTTTTCCTTTTTTAAAATTTAAATTGAAATGCAATTAATCGTTTCAGGGGAAATTCTGTACTTCAAAAATTTTCGCTAATATCAACTCTAGGCGTCCTTGTATACTCATTCACTAAATGCATAACAAAAAAATTAAAATAACATAAAAACCTGATATATACTCAGAAACGAATAAAATATTCATTCTATAGTGGTATGGGCGCTACGGCAGGGGGACATTTTGTCTGGAGACCGGGCAAAAACTTCATAAATAATTTCGCTAATATCATTTACATGGCTTTTTATCTATCACATTTCATCTAATATAGATAATAAACAATAAAAATTTACTGAAACCTAATATACCTACAATGAAAAAAATAGTCATTAAGAACGGGTGGGGGGGGAAAAACCCGCTCCCTCTTTCTTGTGGAAAACTGCCTCTAATGAGGGGCCTTTTTAAGTCGTCGTTTTTAAATTATTATATTACCTGGATTTTACCTGGAGAGATTTTTCGGGGGTCAACGCCCCCCGGCCCGGTCTGTGACCGGGCCTCCTGGTGGATCAGCGCCTATAACCGGGCTGTTGCGGGGCCTCCCCCACCAAACCAACACAGCCACACCCCGGGCTGATCAGGAAACTGACTTTAGGGCTTGTCCATCCCCAGTTTAAAGACTGCCAGGGGCCCTGTTTGGTAACCCCCCTTATGTGTGGGGGAGGCAGTTAACAGTCTGGGGCCCCTGCACTTATTGTAGGTTCTTAAGCTAGTACACCCCTCTTTTTTTGGGGGGGATGGTGCATCGTCTGCAAGTCTTTTGTTTTTGTAGTGATGTTTTCGTGTGCAAGTTCGGCAGTCCCTCTAGGATTTTCCAGGGTATATAATCATGTACTCTCCCTCCTGCGTTTCCGGGAATACGGGTTTTTAGAAATCAAGCGTCCCAAAAATTGAGGGTTTTATCTCCGTTATGCGGCCGTGAAATTCTCTGTACTTTTCGGGGTCGGAAATTTTCCCTGCCTTGAAAGGTGCTGTTAGAGTGCAGCAATACCCCACCCTAGACAAACAGTGACCTAAAAGGGTCATAGGGTTTGGGCCCCCCCTAGTTTAAAGGTTTCATTACCCTCCGCTTTTTTCTAGCAATGCGTTGATACAAGTTAGGGTCCTTAAAGGGTGAGCCCTCCGACATAATCACTCCCAGGCTTTTACTTTGGGTGTTTCGCTCTTTTTTGGGGGCCCAGAATTTTTTTTGTATTTTTGTGAAATTTAATTTTCCCCTCATGTTTACCATTCTGATAATTGAAATTTCTCATCGTTGAACTTATATTGTTTCTGCACCCCACTGAAAGTTTTGGGGTTGATGTCTGCCTGGAGCCTTGCAGTGTCTGCAAGGAAGACACTGTCGAAAGATTGGGGTCATCTGCAAAGGAAGACACGTGCTTGCTGTACCTTGTCTATGTCGGATATGGGGATGAGGAACAAGATGGGAGCTAGTACTGTCCCTTTGTGGAACAGAGTTTTTTCACCGTAGCTGCCTCGGACTTTACTTGTTGACGACTCTCTCTGTTTCATTGTGAAGAAATTATAGATCCATCGCCACTTTTCCTGTTATTCCTTTAGCGCGCATTTTGTGCGCTATTACGCCTGGTCACACTTTCAAAGGGCTTTTGAAAAGTCTTATATAACTCTGTTTTCTTTTTGTTTTCTAGTGCTTTTAGGACCTTGTCGTAGTGATCCGTATTTGAGACAACAGGGCGCCCTGTTCTAACCCAGTTCCCCGGGGTTGTGTAACTGAGGGGGTTTCTAATGGGGGTGATCTGCTTCTTAGGACCTTTCAAAGATTTTTATGAAGGGATGTTAGTGCTATTTGGTCTGTAGTTCTTGCTGTTGCTTTATGCCCCCTTTGTGGAGGGGGGCATGTCTGTTGTTTTTTAAATGGGGGACGACCCCCGGTCCATGCTCCTTCCCCATGGATGGAAAAGGCTCGTGATGGGGCTTTTTGCAGTTCTTGATGAACACAGAGTTCCATGATCTGGCCCGGGGGCAGAGGCAGGGGCATGTCATTTACGCCTTTCGAAGTCATTTGGCGTCAGGATAACTCGGATAGGCTTGTGTTAATCAAATTTTGTGGCCCTCAAAAAAATTCATTTTGTTTTTCGACCTCAGTCTGGTTAGCGGCTTGCTAAAACTGAGCATATTGGGATTTGAGTACTCACTCATTTCCTTGCTTTTGTAGCACATTATTTATTTTTTAAAATTTTATTATTATTATTATTGTTTTTTTTTAATTATATTTTTTTTTAAAAATTAATTTTTTGGGTATTTATTAAAAAATTTAACTATTTTTTTTAAAATTTAAATTTTGGGATATTTAAAAAATTTTGTATAAAATTAACAATTTTCAGTTTAAAAAAAAAATTTTTAAATTTTAAAGTACTTACAAAAAATTTTAAAACTTTTTTAAATTATTTTAAAAATTTATCAAGGGGTTAAAACAAAACAAATTTGGTTTCTGGGCGCAAAATTTTTTTTCCCCCTTCTTTTTATAATAATTATTAATTTACTTGGTATTTTAAATATGGGGCTTTTAAAAATTTCTTTAAATTATTTTTTTGTGGAAAAGTACATAAATTTTTATGTTAAAAAAGTAGGAAAAGGGGTTTTTCATAACAACAAAATAAACTGAACCTGGGCTTAACCCCTGGGGGTGCCCTGCGCAATTTTACTCCCGGGACATTTTAAATAAGAGGCAAAACTGTGAAGTTAAAGGCTTGTAGAAATAACCTTTTCTTTCAAAAATTTTGGGAGTTCTAAAAAAGATCTGATAAACTAAGTTGGCCTTTTTTTCACCAAATATATGAGGCATTTTGAGGTAATACCACAAGAGCTTTTTAAAACCCTAAGTCCATTTTTTAAACCTCAAATGAAAACTTTACGCTTCGCCTTGACCCTTTCCCAAAAGAGTGACGCGCTCATATTGGTGAAAGTAAGGGCTTTTTAGGGGCCTCAATCACCAAAATAAGGGGCCCAGGTTTTTTAAATAAAATGGACTTGCCCTGCTTTTCCCGGGGCAAAGTCAGTTCAGCCCAAAAAAATTTGAAGTTTTCCCCCTCAGTTCGGGGGTTAAGGGGGGCTAAATTTCCCAAAACCTTGAAAGAAGTTATGGGGAACCCCTCGGACAGCCCCCGGGCAGGTAGGTTTTTTTTCTTTTTGGGTTTTTAAGACAATTTTCCAAAGTTCCTCAGTGAATTCCCTGAATCCCGAAAGGGACTTTGAAAGTATGTGGAATGCTCAAAAAGAGCAGGCCCCCCCTGTGTCTGGTTAAAAGACTTTTCCACTCCAAATTCCGCAAAAGGCATTGTGAAAGTTTTCCAAAAAAAAGGGTAATTTTTTTTTTTTAAAAAATGAAAAGGGGAGTTTAAAAAAGATTAATTAAAATGGTTTTTTTAAAAAATTTAAATTAAAAAAAAGTTTTATGGAAAAAAAAATTTTTTTAAAGATAGGGGTAAAGGTTTCTCAATTCTAAAAAAAACCCCCCACCCCCGCCCCAGGCCCCCCCCCACCCCCCCCAAAAAAAGGTTTTTGTTACATTTAGCTACTGCCACAACTGTGCTCTGATGTTATCCTTGGTCAGGATTTTCAGAAGCTGCATGATAGTGTCAACCTTAACTTTGGGAGGTAACTGCCTCCCTTGTTTCTGTGGATTTAAATTTTAAAGGGTAACCCACCAAAGCTGTTTGCAAATCTTACCCCGGATTGCCACCTATATCAGCTAAGTCACGCCGCTATTCTTATGAGTTTGGGGTGTTCATTGAGAAAGAAAACCCGAGGCTGCGAAGGAGGGGATTATAAACCCAGTGATTCCCCTTGGGGCACGGTTGTTTTTGTTAAAGATGGTTATAGGAAACGGAGATGGGTACGATTACTCTGAGCAATCAACAAAATTTTTTCCCTTTTTATGGGGACCCTCTACCTCGAATTGATGATACATGAAAAAATTGCTCAGTACATTTGTTTAGCACAATTGATTACGAGTGCCATCATCAAGTTCCTTAAGGAAGAAACAAAACCCTACACACGTTTTAGACTATGATGGCCTGTATCAGTTTCAGAGTCCCTTTTGGAGTCCCAATGGGGGAGTCTGCTTCCCAACGAATTATGGATTTATCATTCAGGAAGAGCAAATTGGAACTTACCATTTAATAATGTTACCATTTTTGGGAAGACCAAAGGGGGAAAATGATGCAAACCTTTATATGTTTTTTGGGGAAACCCCAAGAAAAAATATCAGTTACAAAAGGAAAAATGCACTTTTTTTAACTAAAAAGGGTTAGCATCCTTTTTTAGTAGTGGGAAAGGGGGTTTAATATTTTCCCGACCCTGAACGCTACCCTCTCGGAACTTCCAATGCCTCAAGACAAAAAGTCACCCGAAGAAAATTGGTCTCTTTGCTTATTACCACAATGGATCTACAACTATTCAAGTAAAGTCCCCCCATTGAGTTCTACCACATTTCCTGTGACAAAGGAAACAAAAGCCGCTTTCCCTACCTCAAAAAGGACATTGAAAAATCAATGTTCAAGCCCTTGATGAGTCCCTACCATTCGAATGGAAACGGATGCATCTACATTGCCATTCTGCAGTCTTTCTAGGCAGGGCGACCAAACCTTCTTTTCGAAACTTTTTAAGGGTCAAGAAATGTTACGTGCTGTAGAAAAGGAAGCCCCGCCATCATAGAACAGTTTTTCCACGGAGGCTTTTTTAAATGGGAGACTTTCACCCAAAGGGACCAACGGTCCGGATGTATATGTTGAAAGCAGCACAAAAAAAATAAAAATGACAAATATTTCGCGGGGGATGGAACTATGTGTTAGACTTTGAAATTTTTGTACCGACCGGGGGCAAAAGAAATCCACCCGATGCATTCTCTGGTCCCACTGTGGGCGCATGGTCCCCCAGGGGTTCTCCTGACCATTTTGTCAAATCAAAGAAAAATGCCCCACTCGTGGAAGATTTCGAAAATGCAGACATGCAGAGTATGTGCAAGTGCAAACCCAAAATTTCATAGCCAGAGAGACTCATTCATAAAACCACCCCCTTTCGAAAGATTAATAAGATTTTTAAGGACCTCACAACCAAATCAGAAAAGGGTTTTTCCTTTAACATATAGATAATATTCAAGGTTTCCTTTTCATTCCCCTGGCAAAAAATGGCTGCTTCAACTGTTATTAGTTGTCTTTCACAGTTGTTCTCTATTTTTGGTATGCCAGCTTTAACCATTCGCAGGGGATCCTGTTCATGAGTAAAGAACCCTTTAGGTTTTTGGCTAGCAAAGGGATTGCCTCGCGAACAACAAATCAACCCTCAAGCAATGGGAAATGGAGCGGTTTCAATGGGCTATATGGGGCATTACAAAGACATTAAATCGCGCAACTACCCGTTCAACACTGGCAAACTGTCCACCCGATGCCCCTTTATCTATTAGATCACGCTGTCACACTACTATGCAACCCCCCCCAGAAAGACCCTCAACTATTTTACGTCGTTCCCCTCGGGGGCCTCCGTGCCCACTTGGTTATGTCACCCGGGCCCCCTTTTCCTGAAAAGTCACCGAGGATGAACAAGACGGTCCTTTAGTGGAAGAGGTAGAGCTCCTCAAGCTAATCCAATTTCGCCCACTTCGCTACCAAAAGGTGAAGAGATACATTATCTACAAGACATTTTTGCCCCCAGTTGAAATCCCCATTAGGTGGAATCCAAGAACCCATAGATGTGAAAAAGAGGGGTTCGTTTTCCTGGAAAACCCCCGAGACTACCCCTAGGAAAAAAGAGGATTCGCCCAGCAGTTAATCAAACCCCGCTGGGAAAAATCGAATGGTGAAAGGCTCAGGACTACGAAGGTCGGGCGTGTAGTCCCCACCTAAAGTTTTTGGGGGATTTTTGTCTCTGATATTTTAGAAGGGGGAGATTGTAGTGATACGGGTCCCGGGGGAGCAGCAGCAGGATAAAAATTGCACCCCCTTTGGGGCCCTTTAAAAACAACAACAGTTGGTGTGGTCATGGGCGCCAACACATGGTGGGTGATTCCTCCTCCCTTTTTTAATATAATTTGTGAGCAGATTTCAGGCGAGTTTAAATATTTTGGGCCCGTAGTTATAACTTTTTCTCTTTACATATCAAACAACACCACCCCCGTAGAACCATTATTAATGTACAGTCATTATATTTTTTTGTTGCAGAAATACTAGAAATTCATGTTCAATAAAACCTAGAGATAAGGGTTTTTCTACACAACACATTCCCTTTATTTAAACAAAGGAGAATTTATAATAATAACACTCCCTATTTGTCTGGAGATAAATTGGGGGTCAGCACAGGACCCCTCCTTTTTTAAATTTTTGAAAAAAATTACTGGCCCAAAATTTTAAAATAATTTAGACAGCTTATCTGAGGTTCTGGGTTTTACTGTCCTGTTGCCTGTACTTAAATTTTTGCGAAAAGCACATCCAAAAAATTTTGTCCTATTTGAGAGGGGTAAAACCCCTTAACCCCTCAGTGACGAAAATTCTTCCCTTTTCACAAAGGGGGTCCCCTGGTCTGGCAGGGGGCAGGCCTTTTTCCCCTTTTTTATAAAATAATTTTTATTTAAAAACAGTAAGCCCTCTATTTCTATAAACTACTGTATTTCCAGAAAATATTTAAAATATTTTTTCCACATGTATTATTATTTTACATATTATTATTCTATTATTATTATTATTATTACATAAATAGTTTGTAATTTTTTTCACAAAAAATATTAAAATTTACTCTGTTATTTCTTATTGCAATAATTGTATAAAAAATGTAAACCCATTCATACTGCAATTGGAAGGGACAGTTACACAATTTTTACCTTAAACAGCCAACAAGGGACCTTTTTCTCCTACATTGAGCTCAATTTTAAAGGTACTTTTCTTTGGGAAAGCATCAAAATCATATCTATTTCTGTAAATATCTTCCTTTCATAAAAGAGACCAAAAAAATGAGAATACAAACCAAAAAAACATATGAAAATACGCAAAGGGGTGAAAATTCCCCGAAAGTGAACTCCATTTTTTATGTTTGTTTTCTTTCATTTTTTGGTGTACATTAAAAAACCTTTTTCCATCAAAATTACCAAGTTTCAATAAATAGCCCCAACGGCAAATGAGATACAATTTTTGGAAAAGAGAAAGAGCCCCTAACCATTGTAAAGGGAAAACCTCTCATGGGGCCTGCTCATTATGAAATTTTGCTCGCGAGGAACAAAAATTTAACCCAACACTGTCGTTTTTGGGAAAAACTCGACGGGGAAGTTTGCAACAGAGTTCACTGTTTCGAGTTCTAGCCCATCTTTTACAGACCACAAAGGGGTCAAGACGAAGATTGTTCCTTCGCCAGGGGGCCAACATAAAAGCCTCCTGTGTGCTTTTTAACATCGATTTAAGTGAAAATTTCTTCGAGACTCGCATGTTAAGTAGTAAGAACCCGACAGCCCACGAGACCCACCACCATCCCTACTGCCTTCACCTCCACACCCATCAACCTTCTCCATCGCTTCCTTTTCACCATCAACGTTTTATTTTTATTATTATAAACAAAAAGAAGCGCTAACCACAAGGGGTAACACACTGCAGGGCGAAGGAAGTGAGGGCATCAGGGGGCAAAAGGGGATGGATGAGTAATAGGTTTCAGAGAACATGGGCAGTGGGTGGTGAAAGGGTAACAGCAAGAGACCCGAGCTAAAAAAGGGTGAGTGAGGCAAAGGGATCATCAAGTTTGAGGATAAATCAGCGTTGTCAAAATCAAAGAAAGTCAGGTAAAGAGAGTCCATCAGAAGAAGGGGAAAGGGAAAGAGAGTAGTAGAGTGGAAGAGCAGTAAATTCGCGTGCTCGTTGAAGAGAGGGAGCTAACAAAGGCAATCGATACGGAACTTGCACGCCCAGAGAGGAACAGGTGCCTTTCCATGGAGACCCATATAATATAGTGTGGCCAATTCGAAGGGAGAGGTGACTCCCAACCTTTGGCACGATGACAAGAAAACGGCCAGTAGCCATGCTCATTTAAAAAAAATGCGTTTGTTTCCAAGCAGGGGTTACCAATGTTTTGCCAATGGTGTAAGGGGGTAGCTATTACAGCAAAAGTCCAAAATGGAACACCTCTATATAAATTGGTAGGTATGTACTGCTGACCGCTCAGCATCTGTTTTTTTTTTGCCCAAATCAAATGACCAGGACCCCAACCCAAAAAAAAATCTTTATCTTGGTAGGATACGGCATACCAAAGTTAGATACGAGAACTAGGATGAGATTACAAATTTTTGTTTACCTTAACACTAAGGAGTCTGAACCCACACAGATGACACAGGCATAATCGAACCAAAAAATGCTGCAAAAAGGCATAAAATTTAGCAGTAAAAATGCAGCCGAAAAGTAATGCTTCAGCAGATCTGTCCGGGGAAACACTGCTGCAATCCAAACTGTCTGAAGACAGACCATCTGTGTACACACGATGGGAGAGAATGAGATGGAAGTGATCAAAAAAAAGAAGTGGGAACCACCGTAGGGATTGGGGTTTCGAGCAAGGGAATGAAAGAAAAGACCGAACACTGGGAAATTCCCCCGGGGGATAGGGGAAAATGGATGCACATGACAATAAAGGGGGTAACGAAGGGGAAAACAAAACGAAAGTAGGGGAAGAAAAAGGGGCAGACAAACAGGGGCGGGAAAAATAAAGTCTACTAATTCATGACCATTTTATAAATGGAAGGGTTGCGGGGATCGTGAGAGCGTACATAGTAGCGAAGGCAATGGGCATCACAGTGATCAGACAAGGTTGGAACATTCACATCCGCATAGAGGCTCTCAACAGGAGAAGAGCGAAAAGCACCAAGGCATGAACATAATCCTTGATGATGGATGAGGTTAAGGCTAGAGAGAGTAGCAGGAGAGGCCGCTGAATAAATCTGGTCACCATAATCGAGTTTCGATAAAATGAGGGCTGAATGTAGGAGAAGCAGAGTTCGACGATCAGCTCCCCAGGAAAGATGAGCAAGGATTTTAAAAAGGTTCAGCTGGCTGTGACAAGTTGCCTTCAGAGAGGTAATGTGAGGTTTCCAGGATAACCTACGGTAAAAGAGAAGGCCTAGAAACCTGACTGTATCACGTTTGGGGATACGGGAGCCATAGAGATACAAAGGATCATCGGAGATGACAGAGCGTCTAGTGAAAGTAATTTGGCGAGTTTTGGTACTGGAGAATTTAAATCCATGCATGGTGGCCCAAGTGGAAACACGGTTGTCCGCATGCTGGAGAGAAACTGTAATGAGATGACAGTCAGCGCCTGCACAAGCAATAGCGAAGTCATCAACATAGAGTGATGACCAAATATTGGGTAGAAGAACAGAGGCCAAATCATTTATAGCAAGGAGAAAAAGTGTTGTGCTCAGAACACATCCCTGAGGGATACCTTCAGCTTGGACGAAGTCTGGGGAAAGCACATTATTGACTCGAACACGGAAATGTTTGTCAGTTAAAAAGCTCTTAAGGAAGGATGGTAGATTGCCTCGGAGGCCTAAGGAGTGGGCCTGGGTCAAAATATTATACCTCCAAGTTGCGTCATATGCCTTCTCAAGGTCAAATAATATGGCAATAACTGAGTCATTATTCGCAAAGGCATTACAAGCATACGTATCCAAGCATAGTAAGGGGTCTATGGTAGAACAGCCCTTACGAGAGCCATATTGACTAGCGGAGAGACTGTTGTGTGTCTCTAAATACCACATTAAATGTCAATTTACCAGATGTTCCATCACTTTGCTAACTGCACTAGTAAGAGCGATGGGACGATAGTGGGAGGCATCATGTCCTGTAGTACCTGGCTTGCAGAAAGGGAGAACAATGGCAGATTTCCACAGCTGGGGAAGAACTCCTTGTGCCCAAGTAAGATTTAAAAGGTGTAAGAGGACTACAAGGGCTGACTGATGTAAATGTTGTAACATATGAATATGAAAGTCGTCAGGCCCAGCTGCCGATGATCGGTAAGCTGAGAGCACTGCCTCAAGTTCCTGAAGTGAAAAAGGCACATTATACAGTTCTTCTCTGAGAGAAGAAAAGTCCAAGGGTACTAACTCTCTGGCAGACTTTGAGGAAAGAAACGAGGGGTATAGATGGAGCCCCCAGGAAATACGGACCAGATGAGTGCCAATTTCAATGGCAACGTCAAGAGGGTTTGCTACATCAACACCAGCGACCTGTAGAACAGGAGCCGGGTCAGGAGAGTATTTACCACTAAATTTCCTCACTTTTTTCCAGACTGCACTCATAGAGGAAGTAGAGGTGATGGTGGAAACATAGTCTCGCCAGCAAGTGCGTTTAGCATCACGGATGACACAGCGAGCGATCACATGCTTCTGCTTAAAATCAAGAAGTCCCTCATCGATTCTATTGTACCGGTACCTGCCCTATGCAGTGCGTTTCAAATGTACTGCATGAGCACAAGCAGGAGACCACCAAGGCATGCACTTCTGAGAATGCCTGCTTGAGGTTTGGGGTATAGAATGATTATCTGCGGTATAAACTGACGTCGAGAAGAGGTTTAGGAGCTCATCAATGGATGATGAAGAAGGAACCTCACTAAAAGCAGTGAGTTGCGAGTAAAGGTCCCAATTTCCCAATCAAATTGCCAGCGAGGGCTACGGAAAGGTGGTGAATAGGAAGGAGAAGTAAGAATGATTGGAAAATGATCACTGTCATGTAAGTCCAGTAGAACAGACCAGGTGAAGTCTAGTGCAGTGGAGGAAGAGCAGACTGATAGATCGATGCAAGAGAGAGTATGAGTATGAGGATCAAAATTGGTGGGAGTACCCGTATTTAAAACATAGAGGGGGTGAGAGGCGAGAAAAGCCTCCAACTGGATGCCACGTGAGTCACAATGAGACCCCCCCAGAGGAAATGGTGGGCGTTAAAATCACCAAGTAACAGAAGTGGTGGTGGTAAGGATGAAACTAGAAAGGCAAAATCTGGGATCAAAAATGCTCGAGAAGGAGAGAGATATAAAGATCATATGGTAAACCACTATTCAAGTGGATATGGGCTGCAGTGCAATGCAGCAAGGTATGGACAAATAGTTGACAGTACGGAATATCATTGCGTAGAAGAAGAGCACTTTCATTAAAGGTCCCATCTGAGAAAGGATCCGAAGAATACAATAAATTATAGCTTGAGATAGGTTGGAAAACAGCTGAGTGTAATTTTGGTTCTTGTAAGCAAGCACCAAGAGGGGAAAACCTGGAAAGCAACATCTGAAGCTCACCCCAATTACCCCTGAGGCCGCAGATATTCCATTGTAAATAGGCCATGATTGGCAATGAAGAAAATACCAGGAATCCATAGGGAAGGACACCTACGGACTAGAGGGGTTAGAAAAGTCAACATGTGGTGGCATTGGAAGACGTTCAAGCAGCGAAGGAATGGAGCGTTGTGAAGAATGGAGTTGTAGAGATGGAGGAGAGGGAAGAGAAGGAGCAGGAGGAGGATCAGTGTCTATTGAAGGTTTAGTCTCTGCAATATATTCTGAAATGGCTTCAAGTGTTTCTGAATTCAAAGATGTATGGGAGACAATATTGGAGGTAGAAGGAGGAGGGTGAGTAAAGATTGGGACAGTAATGGACTGTACCAAAGTAGAGGGGGACGAAAGAGTGTAGGGGACTGGAGAAGAAGTGTGGGAGGGGACAGAAGAGGCAGAAACCTGGGAGGTGGCAGAAGATGGAGAAACTTGGGAGGGGATGGGGGTGGAAGGCATAGTACTAGGAGGAGGGTGAACCTCCACACTTGTAATAGAGCCAGAGAGAGAGAAAACTAGGCACAGAGACTGGAAAGGTAAA